>PVIY010000571.1:0-57157 GCA_004026745.1 Myrmecophaga tridactyla | reverse complement strand
CACTTCAGAGCATTGTAACTGGAGCCAGACTGCCCAACTGTGAATGTCAGCCTGCCACTGATCAGCTATGTGGCCTCGGTTAATTAGTCAACATAATGTGCTTCAGATTCCTCATCAGTAAATCAAGAATAGTACTAGTACCTAGCTCCTAGGATGGTTGTGAGCATTTAATTTATTAATACAAGTAAAGTTTCTATTGAAATAAATGTTACTATTCGAGAATTAATGGACATAGTATCCTACAGTCAGGTGGCTCTGGTGGTGGTGTGAAAAGGAGTGCTAATGCTGGGAAGTCCCGGGTTGAAGCAAGGTCTTCTGCTAACCAGCACTTTCCATTCAGCAAGGCCCTTAGCATCCCTGTGCCATTTTGTTTGTACACTAGAGATTTAAAATACCCGCAATGCAGAGTTTGGGAGAATAATAAGATCTCATGTGAGAGTTCCTGGATAGAACCAGGCATATTGTATTTGTTTTGTGTCTCCTTTTGCATCTTGAACACACCCCTAACCTGTCCCATGATAATTATGTGTGGATTTAACCATCTCCCCTGTCACACTGTGAGTTTCTGGAGAGCGGAGTTGAAACAAACAGTTGGAAATCTTCTTTGCATATTTTACTACTGCATAAGAAACCCTTGGTGCATTTTTAAATAAATACTGAAAGCCAAGAAGCATGGACAGATCAGAGTAAAAGATGAGAAATGCATCCTGGATCTAGTCTCAATTTGTTATCTTGAGGAAGTCAAAACCTCAGGTTTTCCTGTAATAGATTTTCTGTAAAATCATAGAATGGAGTTAACGCCATTGCCTGGGGTCACTGTGGGAACAAAACAAGGAGGGGCTGCTGCAGACCTGCTAGCAAACGTTTGTTCTCGTGTCTTCCATTTTGATGCCTGTGTCTCTTGTGAATTTGTCCACATAGAGGAAAGCAAGTCATTTCCATGCTGAGATTCCAAAACAAGCAAACCAGACGGACCTTATCGGAGCCCTGGAACGACAGCGCCCTTTTGGAAGGCAGGATCCTTGCTGTGCGGGTGTTCTCACAGGGTTTAGAATCAAAGCTGGGCTTGAATCCTGGCTCCAGCATTTAGTATGTGTATTGCCTTCCCAGGGCACAATTAAAGGAAATAATGCAGGAGAAGCCCTAGCAGAATACCTAGCTCTATAAATTCAAATTTTTATATGATTATTGCTTTGTTATTATTAGTGTTTCTCAGAGTTCTTAGGCTTCCCAAAATATTCAAAACCACAAACAACCAAAACTAAGGTCCACATTTCAGCCCCAACATTTCCTATGCATTTCAAATTTTCTCATTTTTCTTAAGATAGAGAATCCAGTTCAAAATATTGATCTCATAGAAGCCCAGCTCTGGATTTTCCTCTTGCTAGGGACATGGCCCATTTCCTCCAAGAATCCACCCCTGATTACTCCTGCCCCTACTCCTCTTTTTTGTCTTTAAACTTGAAATTGGAATCAAGGCAACACTCTTGACATCTAAGTTTTATCTAAATCCTTACTTTTACTTTCGTCTCTCTCCTTTAGATTTGGAACCCTCCAGTGAAGATCAGATACCTGTATTTCTTCATAGCCATTCTTCACTTCCTGGCCATCAGCTCCAAGAAATAAGTAATATCTTAGCAGATTCTTATTTAGTATCTAGTGAATAAATGCGTGAACACATGAATTTTTTTATAATTCCTTCAGTCCCTAGCACAGTTATAATAATACATCAGATTCTCAATATGTATTTTGAATGAATGCATAAATGAGAATCAATGAATATGAATTAACTATTCAATCACCCAAAGTATTATTCACTTTTACTAAGACTTTTCTCTAAAGAGTTCAAACTGAGAGTTTAAATTCAGCTTTCTGTTTTTACAGTGTAGATTAACCATAAAATGCACTAGATAGAAAAGATATCACTACGTAGTCTGCCAGAGAGCCTTAGAAAAAAGGCTACGAGAACAGCAATACGTGCCCTGAAAAGAAACTATATTCTCCAACACTGATAGGATTGCTTTGCACTATAAATGCTTCACTTATTCCTGGCAAAAATCCCTTCCTCACCAATACAGCCGTGCTCTTTCCTGTTCATATATAACAGAGCTAATTTTGTGTGGATTTCTTTTGAATTTGTGCCTAGCGAGATTATAGCTATAATTATATATATAATTATAGTTCCTATAATCTCGCGATCACACCGATAAAGAGTTTCAAATCCGTAGAACAGTAAAAATGACCCATAGTTAGTGAGCACTGATGTTTGGGACCTTTTATCAATGATGGATTTCAATAGGATTCAACTAAACCAAAGGAAATATTCTAGTTACCGTTCAAGACCTGATTCCCAGACAGCATTTGATAACCCCTCTTCTCTACTTGCCTAAAAGTTTGCATGTATTTCTGTGCATATGATAACTGTCATACTCACTGGCATTAAATATGTGTGGGTGACTCTCTCAAGCTTTCCTTGGACTTCCCAAAGGTAGGGGCTAGTTCTAATTCATCTTCACGTCAGCACATCACTGACTAACAGAGCCAGGCATCAAGGTGAAGAATTGGTTAATTAATTAATTAGTTTATGGAGCAAGCTGGGGGTTCCAGCTCCCATTTAAGAGTTAGCTATTTGCCCTCTGGGTTCCCACATCTCTTTCCTCACATCTTCCTAATAACTTAGAGCAAGCAAGTCTCATATTGTAAGATTTGCCTTTCAGATTGTATCTTCCCTTCAAATCTCCAAAGTCATCAAGGAAAAAAACTGCAAATTAGCTCTCTCTGTTTCTCTAGCAGTTAGTCCAGTGTTTAAAATATACTGAGGCCCCAATGAGTGACTGATGAATGAGTAAATTAGTAAATATTTTAATTTTTTGTAATAGAATTTATCTTACAATAATATAAAATATTTTGTAGTAGAATCTCTTCAAAGATGGAAGCTACTTTGACGACCACATCTACTTTATCTAGAAAGTTCTAAATAGTTTTGTCCCCAACCAAACTGTAGAATGGCTTAACTTTGTCCTCAGCATCTTCTACCTGTTCATGCTTCATTCTTTTCTCCTTTCCTTATGCTTTCTTGGTAGAATACCCCCTTAATTCTTTAGGAAGCTAAGCCCTGGGAGGCCCTCTCTGTTTAGGTAACAGTTTCTTATCTTTAACTCCTACCATAGACAAGACAGGAGGATGAAACCTCAGGTGAACCACAGGATTCTATTCACACTTCTCTTCACACCGCTGTGTGGCAGCAATCCTACTGCTCTAAGCTCATGATGGGATCTGACTCTAGGCATAGGTCTGGGTACTATGAAGAGAGGGGTGTGGCATGAGAAGAACCAGTTTCTGCTTAAAAGGTGATTCCATCTGGTGGGTTTTTACAGGTTTTAGAGCCCGGTAGGAATAGTCTCATCAGACAGAGTGATTGGGCTGCTGCGGTTAGCAAGGGAGCTCCCTGGGAGATGCTGGATTGGCAAATTTTGAAGTCCCCCAATCCTTCCATACATCTCCACTCTAATTCATGGGTCCCAGTGTTCCTTAACCAATGCTTCAACTTTCACTTGAGAGACTTAGTAATGCTTAATGTTTCAAATGATTCCATAATTCTTCAATGTGTGCCTTGAAACTGGGTTTAGTTTCTAGTTTGCAAAAGATAATAGATTCTTTTTTCCACAGTCATAGAAAGTACCTGATTTGCCTTGAACTGAGATTTTTAGGCTTTGGGGATTGTTTCACCATTATTAAAGCTGTCTGATGCTATTAAAAAGAAAGGTCCACCTCATTGCCCTCGAATTCCTCACTCCTACATGTTGGTCAATGGCAACATCCTCAAGGCTCCAGAAAGTCTTTTCTCCAGTGAGCACTTATGACAAGTGACCACAGGTACAAATTTTATTAACTACTCCATCATCTCCTTATCATACGCTTCCAGAATCCCACCCCTTAGTAGTACTGTGGTTTGTTGCCTACACTTATATTTAAAGGAAATACTAAATTACAGTTACAGGTCAGTGAAAACAAAGATGAATTACTTTTTCTAATAAATATTCATTATAAATTTTGATATTTTTAAAACTTTTTTAAAATTCTAAAATAGCAATGTAATTCAAATGTTCTTTAACAGATTTATCCAGCAGGAATCCAGCAGGTTCCCTAATAGTATAAAGAGATTGATTTGGCAGAGGGATTTGCTAAAAATAAAAAAGTGTTCTAAATCAAGAAATAGCAAAAAAAAAGTGTAGATTTTGTGCTTTCTTTGGGGTGTTCTCAAGGCATTTAAATGCTTAATCTAATATAGGTATCATCTGAAGTCAGACCTAATTCCTGAGAAATTAAAAACTTCATAGTTTGGGCTTTAAATTCATGGGCTCTCTTTCTACAGGATTTCTATGTTCTGAATCATTGTGTAGAAACAATTGAACAGAAGCAACACATTTTAGTCATTGAACTGTAACCCATGAGATATGCATTTTTTAAAAGAAGAATTATCTAGCAGTGTGCTTACAAAAATCTGTTCTGCCTAATCCTAGTTTCATGAAATGTTTTCACTGAAAGAGGGATTCTAACTATAAGAAACACATAGGAAAGGACTTCCTGTTTCAGCTCTAATATCTAAAGAGCTTGGAAAAGCTGTCACACCCATCTGTACACCAGAAAACAAACTGAAAATCAACCACTTTTCTGTACCCATCAGAGAATCGAGTTCACAAAGCAAACCTTCATCCCCAAATCTGGAGAGACAGATGGATACCGGAAACCACGTGCCTGAAAGAGAAAATAAAATGGAATCATATAACCACCCAATTAAAACCAGAGAAGACAAAAAAAAAAGAGGGTAAGGAAAACAAAAAGAAACAAAGAACAACTGTAGGGACATCTGATGCAATAAATTCAAATCTATATAAAAGTAAAATTAACTGCCATTTATTGAGAATCAACAACATGCCAGGAACTGTTATATTCTTTATTTTATCTCCACTCACCCAGCAGCCTCTAAAGTAGGCTAACTTTATCTCTAATTTACAGCTGAGAAAATTGAAGTTTAAGGAGGAGAAGAAAGATGTCCAAAGTCCAACAACCAGTACGTGATAGACCTGGGATTCAAGTTCTGAAAGTTATGCTCTTGCAGTAGTACTGAACTACTGTCTCCAGGGGCCATACCAACTCCAAAGAATGAATCTGAAAAAAAGAACTGGATTTAGATCAGTAGAAACACACCATCAGACTGCACATTAATGGAGCAAGTTTTATCTCCATTTCCCCTACTCTATCATCCATTCCTCTGCTGCTTTCCCTCTGACCATGAGAAAGTCAAGTGGGAGTATTACAGAAAAACCCAAAAGCACATGGGTTGCTAAGTTCTCGCTTGTCTACAAGACCATGAGCTAGTTAGTTTTCTGTGATAAAAAATCACTGGCAATAAATACCTGCAACACTTAAATCAAATCCATGCCTCATTATTGAGTGTTTATTATGATTTTCAGTGACAAATATTGAGATACAATCCTCTATGGTAAGGAAACAATGATGAATACCAATTATGACAGTATTAAATCCTTACATTTGTAAAGTGTTTTATTCTTTACAGAGGACTCTCATTTACATTACTGCTAGTAATCCTCACACACCAGTGAGGGATATTTCATTATCCCGATTTTGCATATGAATAAACATATATGTTTAAGGCCACACAGTCAGTATTTGATTTGGTACAATTGATATTTAAACACAAGGCTTCTGATAACAGAAAAGCTAAGCATTCCCTGATCTCCAAAGGGTTACAATTCCAAGAGAGAGATAGAAAAATTATTTGAATGAGAGGCAAAAGTATATATACATATCATCTTGTATAAGAGGAGAGGAGAGCTAAATTCCCTCTACGTGAAGTATTTTCCTCCCTTCCCTTCCCTGACTCCTCCTTTGCACACCAAATTAGCAGCCTATCAGGATGGAAGGCTCTGTCACAGCTGAAGAGCCAAAACTTTCCCAACAGGAAAAGTCTGCACAGAGCCACTTGACAAACAAGTGATACCATCCTGACACAGAA
The DNA here is from genome assembly GCA_004026745.1 of Myrmecophaga tridactyla. NCBI lineage: Eukaryota > Metazoa > Chordata > Mammalia > Pilosa > Myrmecophagidae > Myrmecophaga > Myrmecophaga tridactyla. The sequence goes on along the minus strand of PVIY010000571.1, from coordinate 51,117 downwards.
CATGAAATTAGGAGCAGCCAGGTTAGAAGACTCATAAGGAAGAGAATGTGAATTAAAGGCACTTCATGGTACATTGGGAGAGGAGGGCTATGAGTGACAGATATTATGGTAAATAGGGTTGCTAAATTAGTCTACTTATGAGATGCAATTCTGAATAAATTTACACCCATATCTTGGCAGGTGGAAGGCCATGTACCATGCTGTATGAACTCCAAGAAGATCTCTGGACAACCATCAGCTGGACAGTGCAAGATCGTTGACTATGGAGCCTGATATCTAGGTAGGGGGAGAAAAAGGAGAAGCCACTCAGCTTCTTCTCTGCTCCTCTTTGCCCTTCTGTGTCTGGGGGCATTAATTTCTGCATTTCCCATTGAAAGTACAAGTGTCAAGAGCCAAGGGTCCTTTGTCTTGTGACACTGAATATGCCAATTGATATAATATCAATATTTCCTCGAAATAATTATGGCTTACCTAATCTTAGGACATTAAGCAGAATTTAAGAACCCAATCAGTAATCTTAAAAGAACGTAATGGGTTTGCCAGACCCCCTCCCCCACCATTTCTCACTGATAGCCCTGGGGAGAGGAGTGGACCACATGAGGGAAGGGAGAAGTGGAATCCATTTGGTTAGAGTAACAAATGGCAGGAATAAGTGGGTAAGGTGAACTCAGAGGAAATGTAGGTAAGAACAAAAACAATGAGTAGCAAGGTGTTCTATAGTCAGTATAGAGAGTGGCATAGGACGTAGAGATGAGTGGAGAAACCAAGTCACAGCTCTCAAGACTGCCACTACTTACCTATACAAATGAAAGCAATTTAATAACTAGTTTTCCACCAGCTGTTACTCCACTCATTAATGGGATCATGTTAATACAAGCCTTACATCCCTCTCAAGGTTGTGTCTCTTTTGCCTGCTGGAGACCTCAGTATGCTCATGAGTTGTCTTTCCCCTAGTAAGCAATGCCCACCTTATTTTCCCACCAGCTACCACCAGGTTTAATAGGGTCTCTGCTGTATCTTAGGGTACCCCTTGGGTGTACCAGGGGTCAGGAGCTCTGACAAGCAGTGTGACTATTTTTGTTATTGATTCCCAAGCATTGTCATTGCCACTGTTGCTGGAGAGCTTCAGATATGAAGGTACAAAAGCTCCACAATGAACTGTTACAGTAGAATGGAGACTATAATCCTTCAGATTATCCCTTGTTTTGAAACCATTAGAAGTAAAAGAATTTCGATATATTTTTCCTTCATAGGAATCAATCCTGATTTCATGAAGGCTGGGCTTGGGCAAAAAAAAAAAAAAAATGCAGACTTTGGACATTGTGCTGTTTAATGTCCAAGGTGTTGTCACCTAACCAAGCTTTTCTTCCTGGCTCTTCCCTCAGGATAAGTTGTCTCCCAGATGCTTCTTATTCTCTAATGCAAGCTTATCACTTCAGTTTTTCTGGTTTGTCTCAGTCTCAATAGTTGTTGGCACAGCTTCATCCAAAAATAAACTGTTACTCTGCTATTTTTATGTAACACATGGAAATATCAAATAAAAACAGGTTAGTGAGAACCCAAATAATGCTTATATCAAGGAAAAATTCACTAGAGGGAAGTTAGTTCTAAACACCATTCAGCAGACCTCTTATAATTGAACTTGGTTGGTATATAAAATATGGGTTAGTAGTTTATACATTTTCTCTAGTATTTTCTCAACATTTCCTTATATAATGTATACATACAGTGTGAAAAGTGTTGAAGAAAAATCTTAAATGCAGTTAATTTTGGCCACCTTTTAGTCAAGGTCATCTAAAGAGAGTGATACTTAATTCCTATATGTGGAGGAAAAAAAAATTGGGGAGATGGGAAAAAAGTTGAAACACTTCCCTGTCCCTCCAAGTGCGCCTCAGAGGAAATTTATGTTTTTGAAGGGAAAGGAATGAAGCCAGCCAAGCCTCGGAGGGACACCAAATCTCTTTCACTCAATTTCAGACACTACATAATTTAGTTATGTCAAAAGCCCTCTGGTGGCCTCACATGCTGGTACTTGTAATGCTTGTCTGATGATTAGCTCTGTCCATGGGCCTTCCTGACAGTAGCACAGCATCTTGGGATAAGAATGGAAGAGCTATCATCACATGCATTGCTGTGACTTGAATCAATGAGTATAAAAAGTAGACTGGTGGGCGGCTGCCATGGCTCAGCAGGCAGAGCTCCGACCTGCCATGCTGGAGGTCTGGAGTTCGATCCCTGGTGCCTCCTGCCCATATGCAAATTAAAAAAAAAAGTAGACTGGTGATATCTCCAACTCGGGTTGACTCCACTGCCTGGCTTCCATCAGCGGTACTTTCGGTGGCTAGACAACACGTTTTAGCTTGCAAAAACTGCTGAAATGCAGATACCATAAAATGAGTTGGCTTTTACAATGGGGATTTATTAGTCTACAAGCTTACATGTCTGAGGTCATGAAAATATCCAAATCAAGGCATCAACGGGCAGTGCTTTCTCCCCAAAGACCACCTAAAGTCTGGCAATCTCAGACTCCTCTGACACATGGCAAGGCACACGGTAAATCTGCTGAACTCTCCCTTCTCTCCCAGGTTTTGATGCTTTTATGACTTTCTCTCTATTTCTGTGGACTTCCCTCTCAGCTCCTTTGTCTTTCTCTGAATTTCAACTTCTTAATAAAGGACTCAGGCAAGGGGACTAATACTCACCTACGGCACACCTCAACTGAGATAACCTAATCAAAAGGTCCCACCAATGATAAGTTTATACCCACAGGAATAGATTAGCTTTAAGAACATGATCTTCTCAGGCCCATTCAGCTTCGTACTATGACAACATTTGATCTCCCTCTTCCACCTGCCCATTATTTCTTTACCTTCACCAACCATGATGTAATGGAATGTCAAACTCTCACTCCCATCAGATGGCACCATCATGTGCCATCCCTCCCTTCTTTCTTCTGTCCATAATAAATAAACTTGAATCAAGGACTATACTATGAAAAGGCAGTATGGCAAAGTAGAAATAATATGAGATTTAGAATTAGGAACACATAAATTTAAATTCCATCATCACCACTTAACAATATCAGGAATTAGGAATTGATTAGAAAAAAAAGAGCTAGACTAGCACTAGCTTAAACAAATAGGGATTAATTTCACTCACAGAACTAAGAGTCCAGGAAAGGCAACATAAGGCCAGTGCAGCTATTCAGGGATATCATTGAGATCTCTCTGATTTCTGCCCACTCCTAAGTGGTACATGGCTTTCGTCTTCATATGTGTTGACTCATGGTTGCACAGTGGCTACTGAACTTCTGGGCATTGCCTCTAGATTCTAAGCAGACAGGAAGGGGGAAGACAATCATAAAAAGGGGTGTTCCAGATAAGGTGGTCTATTTTTAATCAGGAAAGCAAAAGTTTTCTCGGAATTTCCACCACCAGATTCCCAATTACATGTCATTGACCAGAGCTATGTTTAATGGCATCTGCTAGCTGGGACGTGCCAAGGAGGAAGGGACTCAAGAAAGTTAAACTCTTCAAGCTTTAATTTCCAAATCTTGAAGCGAAACAAACATGTCTGCTTCACGAGCCTAACCAGAGTTTTCTGAAAACTAGAAAATCAGGCACATAAGCTCAACAAAATGTTACAAATATCAACTTGTTGACTCCGTGTGCAAAGGAAACTGGGAGCACAGAAGAGAAAAAGACTAACAGTACCTTTTGGATTTAGGGAAGGCTTCATGGAAGAGTTGACAAAAGACTGAGACATAAGGAAGATGTAAGAATTGTTCAGGTGAAGAAGAGAGAGAGGCACATCCCAAGAGGAGAAATTAGGCTGTGGAAAGACACACAGATATGAAACAGCGGGACAGGTTCATGGCAGGACACAAAAAGCAACGTTTGGCAGAGATTAAGGACGATGCATTTCCCTTCCATGAAATTTGCTTTAGTAGGATTAATGTGTATGGACAGCAGTGTCTGGAATGACTTCCAGTGACTGCCACCCCCTGGTCTTCACATACTTGTGCAACCCCCTCCCCTTTATGAGCTGGATCTACAGACTCACTTCTAACTAGGAATATAGAGCAAAAGCAATGAAATGCCACTTCTATGGTGTGCCAGTGTGAAACTATCGTGTACCCCAGAAAGCCATGCTTTTTAATCCTGATTTAATATTGTAGGGTGGGATTTTTTTATTATGCTGTTTCCATGGAGATGTGACCCACCAATTGCATGTGGGACCTTTTGATGAGGTGGTTTCCATGGAGATGCATCTCCGCCCATTCAAGGTGGGTCATCATCCCTTAAGAGGGAACCGATTTGGAAATGGCTTCAGAGCCAAAACAGACCAAGACATTTGGAGATGCAGAAAGAAAATGCCCCCAGGGAAGCTGTTTAAAATAAAAAACCAAAGACCAGCTAATGCCAGCCATGTGCCTTCCCAGCTGACAGAGGTGTTCCAGTCCCTTGACCCTTTCTTAAGTTAAGGTATCTTTCTCTGGATGCCTTAGATTGGACATTTTTATAGCCTTAGAACTGTAAACTTGTAACTTAATAAATTCCCCTTATAAAAGCAAACCCATTTCTGATGTACTGCATTTCCAGCAACATTAACAAGCAAAAACAAATGCTAAAGATACCAAAAACTAAGACTTCAATCTGGTTGGTCATCTCTCTCTCTGGGTCTTCTCAAGTATTTGATCTGATGAAGAGGACAACCCGCACAAAACTAAGGGCAGCCTCTGGTCAACAGGCATCAAGATACTGAGGCCCTTATTCTAATAGCTCATGAAGAACTGGATCCTGCCAACAATCTCAGGAGGTAGTTTGGAAGTGGACTCTTCCCCGGTTAAATCTCAAGCTAACTGCAACCCCAGCACATACCTTTCATGCAGCCCTGTGAAAACCCCTAAACGAGAAGATCTAGTTGAGCTCTGCCTGGATTCCTGACCCACAGAAATTGTGAGATAATATATGGTGGTTGGTTTAAGCCCCCAGGATTTGAAGTGATGTATTACACAGCAAGAGATAACTAATACTGTTTCAAGTCTTATTAAACACCTATATGGTATCTCACTATTGGCATACTTCCAAAGTAAGGATCTCCCAATGGCTTAAACTGCTCCTATTAGATTCAAATACAATACCTGTTCTGGCTGGTCCCCACTTCATGCCCTCCCACACCCCACCATAAAAAGTTTTAACTCCTCCAGAGTCCATTCTTAAGAGCCACACTTCCAAGAATCACTCTCTAATCTTTTCTAAATATTAATAGATTCCCTTGGATTCCTGCATCTTTGGTTTGCAGCCCATGCTCTAACACTTGGTACCTGAGTGGTATTTAAGTAGTTTTGTATTTTAGGGTTTTTTTATCCAATGTATCATACTCTAATTTTTATAATTCAGTCTATCCAAGTATTTTGTAACTTTTTAAAAAACATTTTTCACTAATCTTCTATTTTCTCTGTATCCCCCTGAGATAGCAACAGCATTGACTTTATAGAAATGTCCAAACATAAATATTGAGGGTATTTTTAACAAGTTATCATCCAAGAGTATTGTTAAGTATCTGTGCTGCCATATATGTTTAAGGCATCCAGGGAAGGATACCTCGGTTCAAGAAGGCCGATGAAGTTCAGGGTTTCACTCTCAAGTGAGAAGGCACTTGGCAAACATGGTCAGGGTTTCTCTCTCATCTGAAAAGGCATGTGGCAAACACAGCGTCAACTGCTAGCTTTCTCTCCTGGCTTCCTGTTTCATGAAGCTCCCCAGGAGGCATTTTCCTTCTTCATCTCCAAAGGTCGCTGACTGGTGGAAGCTATGCTTCTCATGGCTACATCATTCTGCTCTCTCAGAATTTCTAGATTTCTCCAAAATGTTTCCTCTTTTATAGGATTCCAGTAAACTAATCAAGACCCACCCAAATGGGTAGAGACATGTCTCCACTTAATCCAGCTTAACAACCACTCTTGATTGAGTCACATCTCCAGGGAGATGATCTAATTACAGATTCAAACATACAGTACTGAATAGGGATTAGAAGAAATGGCTGGATTTATAAAATGGAATTAAGATTAAAACATGGCTTTTCTAGGGTACATACATCCTTTCAAACCAGCACAGATAATATAATTAGTAAAATAGAGAATTATATCTGTGCTGGTTTGAATTTATTATGTACCCCTGAAAAGCCATGTTCTTTTAATCCAATTTTCTGGAGCAGGCTTATTATGGGTGGGACCTTTTGACTAGGTTGTTTCCATGGAGATGTGACCCCACCCATTCAAGGTGGGTCTTAATCTTTTACTGGAGTCTTTTGAAAGAATACACAGAAAGAGAGAGAGAGCTTAGTCAAAAATGCACTGGGAGAAACCAGTAAGGACCCACAGAAGCTCAAAGACATTTTGGAGAAAAGGACCAGCAGTAGTGGCCATGAGACTTTCCCTGTGATAGAGGAAACCCAAATGCCATCCGCCTTTCCTCAGAGAAGGTATCCTCTTGTTGATTCCTTAATTTGGACATTTCCATGGCCTTATAATTATACTTTGTAGCTTAATAAATACCCATTGTTAAAGGCCAACCCACTTCTGGGATATTGATTTCAGTAGCTTTAGCAAATCATAACAGTATCTTTCTCCTTCATAACTACATCCCACTTTTTATACCTCACTTATAGCACTTCACCTGTACACTATCTCTGGTCTACCCCACGCTACTGTGATCTGCACAAAGCAGAGATCCAAATAATTTTCAAATGATATCATCTGTATTTAGAATAGTAGAGAGTACCAAGTTAGTATGGAACTATCTGTTGTCATTGAGTTGAATATTAAAGGTGGGGAAAATCCCAAACCCCTTGAATATTATTTTTTATTAACTTAGAGTACCTAAATATTATACTTTCTTTTAAGTATAATATTCTCTACCTACTACGTAAATGAGTCTTTCTGCCAGGCTGGGGCAGGTGAAAAGGCACAGATGTTTCTTACTGTAATCATGTTAGGTAATCAACAGATCCAGAGCCTGGTGTCCTTAGGATTTATCAGCTTGTCAACTCATTATAGAAATAAGAAAACCCAAATTGATACACATGCAACCAGGCAGTTTCTATATACAGTGAGATTTTGAAACATCTCAAATCGTCTTAAAGGCTTTCTTCTTTATAATGCCTTTTTTTTTCTTCCTTTGAACTATCTGCTGTGAAAGATGATTAACATGCAGCTTATTGAATTGGAAACTAAATAAATCAATGTTGTTTTCTTTAAACCTAGAGAGCTCACAAGAAAAAGTCTTTACAATACTTATTTGTCTTCAGTAATCTCCAATGGGCAGATCTTTACAATTCATCTGCCAGGGGGGTGCAAAGAGTAAGGGAAACTCTTCTTAGGTTAACCTTTGCAGGGCCTTGATTTCTTGTTGGTGTTTGTATTTGCTTGTTTCCTCTGTGGCTGAGATGCAAAGCAGCATTACAGGGAAGATTTGTCTGCAGTTTCATTCCTGGAGCATCAGACGAATATGGGAGGAGGGCTATTAATGGAAGAACATCACTCTAGGTTCTTGTAATTCTCCATAGAGACGCATCTAATCCGGTCTGGTCTGTGATAAAAGAATACTGATTACTGGTGAGAATCTTTAAAATGAGCTGGTGCCCCGCACTCACCCTTTGGGAAGTTCATGATTATGTAAATCTCTGACTCTTTATGGAGGGGTTTTGATATATACTGAACAGTAAAATACAAAACAGAGGGCTCCTTTCCAAGCACTAGATGCTCAACACTTACATCTCAAGGAGAGGGAACTGCCAGGAATAAGCACAGTGCATTTGGGGAAGTTTTGACCAACAGTCTTCAACTTAACTTATCAATTAAAATGGAAGGGGTGATTGAATGTGTCCAAGATGACTGCAGGATAGAAATAGAGGATCAGAAAATCAAGCCACTTTTTTTAATCAACACATGAGAACATATGCAAGCTGCTGGCTAATTTAATGTGGTTCCTCTCTGAGATGAAAAAAAAAACATAATCCCACAAAATTGCCATTAATAAGGACATTTTGGGTGTCCCTGCTCTGGAATTCTGTTCATTCACACCGATTGGAATAGCTTCTGTGGCAGTAACTAAATCTTCACACTTGGAAGGTGAGTTTATTTTTAATTTTTTTGCTCTCTCCGAAGCTATCAAAAGTCCCTCAGAGTCGAGGATGAACAAAAAACCTAGGGACTATGGTGCATCAAAATCATGGTCTGACTTCAATTTTATGGACTGATTTCCTTAGCTGTGTTCTCAGAACCTGGCTGAGTTAATTATACTGAAATACATTTATCAAAATATTTTTGAGCGTGATATCATAATGCACATATTTAATTTATTATAACAAGAGCAATTGGTGGGCATCATCAGTACGCAATTATAAAATAATAAAGAACAGAGTCATTATTTTGAGGAATCTGAAATCACATTTATGCAGAGGAGAAAATACCTGTGCCTTCCATTGGTGTTGAAGTCACCAATACTGATATTATTAGTATGATATGTTGACTACATTCCTAACTAAAGGATGATACATTGCAATTGAAGGTTAATAAAAATAAGTGCAAGTTTTCCATCCACAGACCCCCTGAATTCTATTCATGGACTGCTCGGGAGATGGTGAGCCCAAGTTAGGAACTCTGGTCTAACACACAGTTCTCAAGCTAAGTCTTAAAGTTGGGGTTGGGCAGGGAAGTCTGGGTAAAGTCACTGGGGTCTCCCCAGGCTCTGGAGGCTGTGGGCTAAGACACAGAGGTAGGAAACAATGTAGCATCTTTGAGAAAAAATAGGCAGTATTCATTACTAATAACTGGCATTTCTTAATATTATTTCTAGTGCTGATGAGCTATGATTTTGTTTCATTCTTATTATCACATGTCTGCGCGTGAGCCAGTGGAGGATTATCCATAGATAGTGCCTCCTCTTTAGGAGAAGCCAGCTGGGACCATTTTTATCTTTTTCAGTCTGCTTTTCACAACATTGCTCAGAGGGACCATATAATAGGAATATCCCTGATGCGGGAGGAAACCCGGATTCCAGCTCTGGCTTCTGATATTAATTGCCTCTTCTTGTTTGTACATTTATTCCATCAATACTTCTCATATACCTGCTACGTGCCTGACACTGCCAGGCGCTAAGGGCACAAAGATGAATGAGTTACAGATTCCACCTGCCAGGAGGCCACCACCTAGAAAAGGAGATAAGACTTGTATATGAACACCCACAAAAGCAGCTACAAATGAGATAATGCAAGAAAATTGATTAGCCTGCTTCTTGATACCTAAAAGTACACAATAAATGACAGCTGTTACTAAATTCTATTGGGTTCCTAGGAGAGAAGGAACACATCTTTCTGGAAGGCATCAGGGAAGCTTTCCTTTTAAATGTGGCTTTCCCTATCTGAGCCTCAAATTTCCACATCTGTGAAAAAATGGGTTTCAGTTTGCCAGAGATGCTGTCACAACTATCACACACTGGTTTTGGCCTAACAATGGGAATTTATTAACTCATGATTTTGAGGCTAGAAGAGGTCCAAAATCAAGATACCAGAAAGGCTTGCTTCCTCCCTGAGTCTATAGCATGTTGGTGCCAATGATCCTTGGGGTTCCTTGGCTTGTAACTTTATCTCTATCACATGTGAAGTCCTCTCCTTTTATCTGCTCTTTCAGTTTCCACTGGCTTCTGGCTTCTCCCTGTGACCTTCTGCAACTTCTGGCTTCTGTTTTCTTCTCTTTATAATACCTCTAGGAATATGAATTAAGATCTACCCTCATTTAGTTGGGCCACACCTTAACTAAAAATAATATCTTCAAGAGGCCCCATTTATAGTGAGTTCACACATAGAGGAATGCAGATTAAGATGAAGATCGGGTCTGAATCAGGGGACATAAATCAATCTACCACAGAAGGGGATTTTGATTCAATGGTTGGTGACTTCTGAGGCCCTCTCTGGCATTACCATCCCATCATTCCATAGATTCACAGAATTGTTTGCATTGAAGGGTTAATTCAGCAGGTCTGAGTTGCCCAAAGCCTGCGCATCCCCAAAGATGTTCAGGACTGGCTCTCAACTGGTTCCTGGAAGATGACCTCTGAGGACTTGGAATATTCTGCCTGATAAGAATGGGCCACTCCAGATAGTTTATGCTAACAATATGATTTATGATCAATGCCTGTCTCTGTGTGCAGGAGTTTTGGGCCACATTCTATCATTTGACCTCTGGGAGCCAGAGATTGAGTAGAGAAGACTAGTCATGCAGACACTCCATGCCTACATAACTGACCTCAGTAAAACCCTGGATTCCAAGGCTCAGCTGAATTTCCCTCATTGTAACACTTCACATGTGTTGTCATATCTGGTTGTCTGGTGACTTAAAAACTATTCATGCAACTCCACCAGGAGATGACAACTGGATACTTGAGCCTGGTCTCTCTGAGTCTTCCCCCATCCACCTTTTTCCTTTGCTGATTTTAATCTGTTTCTTTTCACTATAATAAACCAAGACCCTGGGTATCACAGCTTTTCTGATTTCTGAGCATCCATCTAGTAAATCATTGAGCCTGAAGTGGTCCTGGGGACCCCTGACACAGGTGATAGCATTTTGTCACAGAGCTTTCTCTGCTTCCTTCACCCCAAGTTTCCCTCTACTAACAAATTACTCTAGAGTTTACAGCATAGTCTGTAGCACACATCTGAGTTTAAACCAATGTTATTTAACTATTTTGTGCCTGGGTGCATTGTCTAGCAGGCAGCCTCTTAATTCCAACAAGGTCTTGCACACATCTTACACTTCTCTCTAGATCCCACACAACAGGACTAGAAACAGCATACTCTCAGTGCATACTTTCTGAAATCATCTGACTGTATCTGAGTGACTCAGCAAGGAAAAAAAATAACTTGGCTTCTTATGGCTAATCAGCTAGACCTGTTAAGACGGAATAAACTAGGGCCTCCATCTAGACACCCAAGGCAAATAAATTGGAAAGTAAAGGGATCAAGGAAGATTAAACAGGTATGAGAAGGCACTGCCTGCCAACAACAGAAATAGGAAAAGCAAACAGGAAATCTGTAGCAAAGGGATTACACAAAGATTATGGTGGAGATTGCAGGATGAAAGGAGAGGTGAGAGTAATGAAGTTGGGTCTCTGGAGAGACAGAGAGTGCACTGAGTAGGGGGCAGGTAAGTTTTCTGCTTTCAAAGATTAGTAGAGATGAAACAGAGATGGTACAGAGAAGCACCATAAGCATGAACTGTCTTGGGGCCTTTGCTGGATTTGGTGCCCTTGGGCATTCTAATGCTGTGAATGAGACAAGACTATATTAATTGAGGGATGGAAGGAGGCAAGGGGTGTCTGATAGTACACATTCTAGTGAAGTCACTTCTAGGTGCCCCGACCTGATGCAACCCAAAAATATGTCTGAGTGAAGGTTTTTCTGTGCCTGCAGACACGTTATGCTAACTGAGAACTCATGTGGTGGAGACAGCCCAAGAAAGTCTACAAAAAAAAAAGAAACAGGCAGGTGTTCTTCTTCTCTACTGGGGTCTCACCTGAACTAACCCTGATGCTCTGTTGTCATTTGGTCAGCTCTGTTGAATAAGACTTTCCTTAGCACTGGGTACCACAAAGCAGATCTCATCAGCACCCCAGCCAAACCCTGAGATTGACCCTGGAGGGTGGCTGCAGACACTCCAAACCACATGGCTTCCTACGTCTCTCTGTGTGAAGTCATCCTCAAGCAGGGGCATGCTTGGCCAGCTCACAGGGCAGGCCAGCAGTGTAGGGAAGTTGACTCTCAGCAGCCACTCCTAACCCATAAGAGATATAACTTAATGGATGGATACCCGCCTCTTCCTCCACCCTCCATGGAGTGGTCCTGAGGTGCGTCGCATAGTTTCTCAAAGGGCCTCTAGAGAGATTATGTCCCTGTTACCCAAAGAGGCAACCTGCACATCAGCACATCCTTTTTTGGCTTTTCTTTCTGTACGGTCTCATTCTGCACCTGGAACAGTGCTTTCTAGGATTATCTCCCAAATGAACTACCTGCAGTCTATTCCTTATCTCAGGGGCTGCTTTTCAGGCTAGGCACATTGTGTCAGGCATGAATGAGAGAAGAAAGAAGACAACACTTATTAAGCATGTGCTGCAGTTAAGGACTTCACAAGCTTCACCCCATCTAATCCTCAAAACAAGCTGTCGAGGAAAGTATGCTTACTAACCTTATTTTACAAAGTTGGAAACTGAGTTTCAGAGAGATGAGATCACTTGATCCAGGGCACCAGTCAGGCACTGTCTGAACTGGGGGTCAAGTGCACACCTGTCTAACTCCTAACCACACCTCTTTCTACCACGTGGTACAATATCTCTGATCAATAGCACCACCGCAAGCCTGAACTGGCATGATACTTAGCAGGAATTAGAGGGAAGGACAATACCAGTCAGAGACCAGATCAGAAGCCTCTGCAATAAAGCAGGCCAGAGGATCCATGAACCTGAATTGACTGTCATGAAAATGTTCAGGGAGGAGATGAAGAAAATGTTGGGGAGGCAAGAGTGCCAGAATCTGGTAACATGCTGATGTGCAAATGAAGAGAGAGAAACTGATAAAATCTCCTTAAATGAGGAAGTTGGTAGTCTATGCCCAGCTAGGGCATCATCTCCCACTATGATCCTGATGATGAAGATGAGGTTTTGTGCCTGCAAGTGAGGAGCAATGTCACCAGATGACTTGAGGCTCTTCTGTTGGATCCCCCCATCTCTATTTCTGGCAGTCTCTACTATCCATCATTAATAAATCAAGAAAGGAGATAGGTCAGATAGAGCCCTCTCTTCAGGTCTGGAAACTCTCCACCAGGAAACCAACTCAAATTGTCCCTTCAGTTCTCATTTGGGGTTGAGAACAGATCAGGGTGATATGCTGTCTATTCCAAAATGACTCTGTCAGTTCAGGTACCAGTTTGCCCATCAAACCTTATAAATTTTACATTCTCAGAGTCTACAGAACAGCCTGATATGTTGCTTTTGGGGCTGAATGAGGCTTGTATTAATTCCCAAATGAAATCCTAAGGAGCCACAAGCATAAGGTCTTGTCCTGGCTGTGCCATCAATAAGCTGTGGTGCCTAACGCAGGACTTTTATCCATTCATAGCTTCAGCTTCCTCATTTTTGAAATTCAGATTGCACCAGTTGATCTCAAAAGTCTCCACTAGATATGAGCCCCTGTGAGTTCTCCAAGGACTCTGCTAGTAATGGAGTCTCTCAGATAGAGTTTAATTGAAACAAAGGCCACAGGATTAAAGGCAAGAACCATGCTATTTACTGTCCAACCAAAGACAACTGAGTATCTGATGCTGGAGAACAAACAAATCCCATATTTCACTCAGAAATTAAAAATAAAGCCCTCCTGGCAAGACAGCACCTGCGCATAAGGCGGCCCATACTAGTAATGTTACAACACTAGCTCAGGAACTTGCACCACTGAACCCCAAAACTAGCATCTGAGCACTGTGCAGAGAATAGATAATGGGAAATAGAGGCTGGAAAAGGGTTGTGATGCATAGCAGCCATGCCCACATGCCACCGAGATAGTTCAGATTCCAGTGTGGATCTGCAAAAGTTTTCATTTATTTGGATTTTTGCCTGGCATCAGTTTATGGTTCTCCATAAAGTTCAGAACAACATGACCAAGACTTCAAAAGCCACAGGGGCAAGGCTTGCTGAGATATTGTCAGCATAAATTAGGGGAGCACACAGGCACTGGACCTGCAGAGGAGTTGGAGGAACTAACCCAGCTGCTTGGTCATTTTTGGTGGTGAGGAGTGGATCAGCTGGTTAATATATGTGCATAAATTATCCAAACATATTTGTAAATCAGGTTGTTGGTGGAATCTAAGATTGGCAGACCTGTGCAATGAACCGGATGTGGATGCAGATGTCTGTTGGTAATATTCTAGGTCAGGTGGATTATCATTTCCCCTAGGTGGTGTGACTATGTTGGAACAGGATCTTAGCCAGCAGTGGAGATATCAGGGATCTGGGGTTGGGACCTGACAAAATCCATGTAGGACTCTTTGCTTCCTGCCAGCAATGGGAAAAGGGCTCTACTCCCATCAGGTTAAGAGGTTAGGCTTATCAAATAGAGCAAATGGACCATGGATTAGGTCAAGGATGTCTCCCAAGTTAGGCTCACCACAGCAAGATAATTGTTATTGATCCTATAGGGATCCTACCAGACTCAATGGGTTCAGTTGCATAGACTTGAGGAAGATCAAAGGTTGATAAAGCAAACAATCACTCCCTCTCCCCTCCACTTTAAGTAGTGAAGCCTTGGCTGGGGTGGCATGGCATTAACTCTCAACCCTATAAAGTTCCTACTTCTATAATGGGTGCAAGACCTCAGTGAAGGATAAGGACTTTAGATGCTACAGTCTACCAGTAAAATGGAGACTCATTATAGTTAAATATGTTCTCAATCAAACATTGCTACCTACCATAACTTGCCAAACCCCAGCTGAAACCATTCCAGACAATCCTAAAGGACATCTAGGGTGTAATATAAGATTCTACAAAGGTTCTATGCACTAGGGTAACATTCCAGAAACCTACAGCCTCCAGATGGGTCCCTGGACCAGATAAGTCCTGAAATGCAGAGAGGCCAGCCTCTCTAGAACATCAGATAGTTCCATCCCCCTATCCCATATTATTGACAGCCCCTTCCAACATGAAAAAGTTAGAATGGGCATAGTCCAAATACTCCTAAAGAGTGGGAGAAAGATCAAAGGTTGGTGGAGTTATACAGAGAAAGTAGGGTTCAACAAATGAGTATGATTGTTGAATTATTATATTGATATTTCTTTTATTCTCCAGTATCTTAGAGCAGCTAGAAGTAAAAACTTAAAATTGTGAAATTGTAACCCGTACCAAACTCTGAAATCTGTTCTCCAACTAATTATTGTGATGTGCTTTGAAATTTATTGCTTTTTGTTTATATGTTCGTTTTCACAAAAAAGAAAAATATTCATTTCTTCTAGCCTCCAGTGTTTTGGAGCAACTAGAAAGAAAATTCTGAAATAGGGAATGGTAATCCAAAACAAACTCTGAAATCTGTTCTGTATCTACTTGTTGAAGTGTACTTTGAAAATCATTGCTTTTTCTTTCTTTTCTTTGTATATATATTATATTTAACAATATAAAACATTTTAAAAATTTTTAATGTTCTCAAATGAGATTGAATAGCTCACACATTCATTTCTTCATCAAATATATGTAAACAGAAAAGTCTTATAAAAATAATAGCTACCATGTATTGATTGCACATTATAGGCTAGACTTCTCTTAGAAGTTTATATTATCTTTTTTTTAAGAATAAAACTGTAAAATAGCAAACATTCTTCCCATTTTACAGGTAAGAATATTGAGTCCTAAATGCCTTGGTTGGCATCGCAAAAATGGTGAAGAACAGAGTCACAAACTCCCCCTGCTTGACTACCTGGAATTTTGGCTACCCTACCTTACTACCTTCTACAAATTATCATTCTGAAAATGGAACAAATGAATGAAAAGCCTTAAACATCTATACCTGTAATACTTCTCATAAAATAATTAAAGCCTATGCATCAGATATTTTGGTATAACTGATGATTGAAAATAAAAACATCACACTACCAAAGAAGGGAGAGAGTTCTTGAGGAAAAAATGCAAGCAGAACATCACAATCATAATTCTAACCTAGGACTTTCATTGGAGAAAATCGAAGGGATTTCATTGAAATGGACAATAAGGAATTTAAAAAGGATTTAATTTGGGATTTAAATGGACAAGAAATAGTACATTCTGAATCTGGATTTAACTTCAAAGTAAAAATTGTCAATCAGCATCCAATTCTAAAACCATGTGAAAGAAAGCTGAAATTCCAGCCCAAAAAATCTACAGAAACTGACATGTCGTTTTGAAAACAATCATCACTACACAAATCCCAGGAGACACAAGAGCCTAGACATGTAAATCTGAACATCACAGGGGCATTCATACTTTATAAAAGTCACCTCTGAATCATGGTCCCGCCAAGTCATAGAATGGTACTTGCACAAGTGAAGGTCAAACTTCATCTCTCTATCCTGGATATTTTTAAGACAGCATTAAAAGTAGGGCAGGAGTAAAGCAGACGATGGTGGCACAGTGGCAGAGTTCTCACCTGTCATGCCGGAGACCCAGGTTTGATTCCCAGTGCCTGCCCATGCAAAAGGGAAAAAAAGCAGGGCAGGAGTGAAATTAGCCAGACACGAAAGGATAGATAGTATATGATTCCACTTTTATGACCAGCATAAAGGTATAATCAGAAGCTCATAATACAGAATATAGGGGACTTAGAGATACATAGAAGATAGAGATGGGTGAACCGTTAGTTAATGAGGTTGACTTCCAATGGAAGGGAATAGACAGGAGTGAAGGTGGTTCTCTAGTGGGACACTGTCTATATTTTAGACTTAAAGGAAGACAATGTCTGTATTTTAGAACCACATATACTCTTTGAGAACAATGAAAGAAAGGCTTATTGGGTCTGGAACTGAAATTTTCTGTAATGCATAATCTAATTCAACCTGTCTGTATAGCTCATTTGAACAACTGAAACACAGAGAGCACAAATAAGAAAGAGGTCCTTTAATCCTATATAGATTAATGTAATGCCTGGATACATCCTAAAGTATATTAAGCAGATAATAAAAAAGTATTGGCAAAGTCCCCTGAGGGATGGGAGAAAGAATATGGAGCTATTAAACCTTACCATCAGGGAATCCCCTGATATTATGTCAAACTTTAGGGACACCCAAATCAATAGGCCATGTCCTTGATCATGCGGCTTACTCTTGTGAAGCTTATGTAGGTAGCAGAGAAGCTTAGACTACCTATAGGCATGCCTAAGGGTTACTTCTGGAGGACCTCTTGTTGCTCAGATGTGGCCTCAGTCTCTCTAAGCCCAACTCTGCAAATGAAATCATTGCCCTCCCCCCAACGTGGGACATGACATCCAGGGGCGAAAGTCTCCCTGAAGACGTGGGAGATGACTTCCAGGGATGAATCCAGACCTGGCACTGTGGACTCAACAATTCTATCCTGATCAAAAGGGGGAAAAGAAATGTAATTAATAAAGTATCAGTGGCAGAGAGAGTTCAAATAGAGTAGAGAGACTACTCTGGAGGTTTCTCTTACGCAAGCATCAGGTAGACCTTGCTACCTATCATAACCTGCCAACCCCCAATCAGAACCATTCCAGCCAATCCTAAAGAACACCTAGGGCAAAATATAAGATTCTGCAAGGGTTCCATGCACTAGAGTAACTTTCCAGAAACCTACAACCTCCAGATGAGTCCCTGGTCCAGATAAGTCCTAAAACCTAACCTAGCCCCTACAGAATATCAGATAGTTTCATCTCCCTACCCCATATTAGTGACAGATCCTTCCAATATGAAAAAGTTAGAATTGCCATAGCCCAAACACCCCTAAATAAAGGGATGGAAAGATCAAAGGTGACGGTAGAGTTATACAGAGAAGATAGGATTTAACAAATGAATATGAATGCTGAATCTCTTTTAGTCTCCAGTATTTTAGAGCAGCTAGAAGTAAAAACCTAAATTTGTGAAATTGTAACCTGTGTCAAACTCTGGATTATGTTCTACAACTAATTGTGGTGCTGTGCTTTGAAATTTATAGCTTTTTTTGTATATATGTTATTTTTCACAAAAAAGAAGGGAAAATAGTCAATTGTGATGATAAAAAAAATATTTAAGCCATCTAGCCTCCCATATTTTGGAGCAGCTAGAAAGAAAAATCTGAGAGGATCATGTAGTAGCCCACGACAAACTCTGGGATCTTTCCTATAACTTCTTGTTGAAAAATTTTTTGCAAACTATTGTTTTCTTTTATTTCTTTGCTTTGTATATATGTTATATCATACAATAAAAAAAGAAGAAAAAAGTAGGGCAGGTTCGGTGGTGTGACGGTGGCTCAGTGGCACAATTCTCGCCTATCATGCCAGAGACCCAGGTTCGATTCCCGGTGCCTGCCCATGCAAATAAATATATATATGTTTTTATATATAGGGCAGGTCACAGGAGTTTTAAGGAGGGGTCTAGCAATTTCTCCTGGCCCACTTGAGCTTAAAGCTAAACAGCTCAAGGTCCAAAGAAAGACATTCAAGAAGTTACATAAAGTAAAAACATTTTCAAACAAAAATGTCTCTTGGCTTGACATGCTCCAAAGACCAGTGTTTCAGAATCATCAATAAATAGAGATTCAGGCAGGACTAGAAGAGGTGGTTTCAGTTCTGACCATGGCATCTACACCTTCATATCCAAGGATGCTCAGCAAATGATTTCTCTTCTCTGTCCTTGAACTCCCCATCAGTAAAATGGCCTGATCCTGGGAAGGCTGCTGAACCCTTAAATCTCCATGAAAGACCAAATGAAATAAAGTATATAAAAGCTCTTTCTAAAATAACATGGTTTACAGTAAAATGGTCTTACAGGCATCTCCTTTATAAATCAAACCCTTTTCCTATTTTTCTATTGGTAGTTTTTTTTTTACTCATTTGATTTGGCATTATAGAGAAGACCACCAAAAGAATCAAATATTCACATATTCTCATAAATATCAAAAGTACATCCTTACAGGCAGGAGACAATAGCGAAGAAATCATTTCATTATGTTTTTATTTAATGCACATGTAATTCCAAATAAACTACTTACATACATAAGCGTATCAATTCACAGCAACCCCATTTCACTTTTCCCAATACACTTATATGACTTTTCAGTTAAACTGTTGAGTAACTTCTCAATTTAAGCACCATACTTGATCGTTTCTGCGATGAGCACATTAGCAACTCCCTTCACCCCTCCTCCTTGCCCTGCCCTCACTGCCACTCATAAATTCTGTAGGTTGCTTTACATTGTCAAGGTTGATAGCATTTGCATTCTCTATCAACACTGTTCCCTGCACTACCTATTGTAGAAATGGCATATTAAGACTCATCTCTTTTAACATATTTAAGATTTCCAGGCCTCTGTAAACTACAGAAAGCATACAGTTAAAAGGGAGGATGAGTGGAATTTAAACCTGACCTCCAGGGATGTAAAATTTATTTCCCAATCAGACTGTTTTGCAAATGTAACATTGAGGGGGGAAGTAAATGCCAAAAGCATTATTTTCCCCAAGAAGTTCCAGAGGGAGATGTGTGGGGTTGTGTCCAGAACAATAACATCCTGCCCAGGTGGCCTGCAATGAACTCAAGCCATGGGCACAAAGTGGATATGAAATCAGTCAGAAAAAACACATCTGCCCACCCACTCTTTGTGTGTGCATAGCAATGGCAGGTAAGTTGCATACATCATTTAAACATCTCGAAGGGTGGGTCTTTCTGAATACTGTCAACTTAATCTTCCTGGTAGAATTAGCACATCTAAAAACAGTCATCCTGGGCTTGTGTCCTAAAATCTGCTGCTGTTCTCTCATCAACCATTGCTAAAGGGTTTCTAGGAATAGAGCTGTTTAGTCAGCATTTGCAAATTTATTCAGGATTAAGATTTTCAACAGTTATGATCTTAGCAAATTTATACATGTCATTATCAGCTGCTTCATGATCAGCAGGAGCTTTTTCACCATTGATTTTCAGATGTTTTACACCACAGCCCTTATTAAGTCTCAGTAGCCAACTTTCAGTATATTCACACTCATCTTCAATATTCACTTCTTCCCAGAAGTTCCTAACAGGTTTCATGATAAACAAACCAATCAGTGGCATATTTTTACTTATTCACTTTATTGTTTTCAAGTATAATTAACACAAAATCAAGAATAATGTGTTTTTACCCAATGTAGTCTTTTATTAACTTTCTTATATTAGTTATTATTATCACCGTAAAACATCAACAGCTTATCTTTCTTTTTCACTAAGTCATATGAGGTGGTGGTTCCCCCATTATTTTTTTTGGTAAGACATCTCACAGATACACCATTCCCATTCCCTTTTTCCCAATACACTCCCCACTCTTTACATTTCACTCCTGAGCAATTTATAAATTTAAACAATGTACTTAATCCATTATTTCTCTTTCTGGAATTCACATTCTGGAATACATATTATCTTAATATTGGGACCCCTAAAATTCATCTTCTATGCTCATCTTTTCTGTCATATTCTCTGTGTCCCCCCTTCCTGCTTTCACCTTCCCTACTCCCTCCTCTGTTAATTCTACCAATTAAATATTTAACCTCTATATGCTTTAACTCGTTCACTGGTATTTGTTTGCATCTCAGTCTATTTTACTTTATGAATATAATAGCTTGTTAAATCTTTCAGAAGATACAAATTAGGATCCTATTGTTTTATATTTATAAGGTTCTCTCCCTTTCCCTGAAGTATCTCTGTTTCTTTGGGGAAGATTTATTTTTACTTTTCTTTCATGGTCTTCCTCTTTTATCTTAGGAGTTTTTTTCTCAAGTGTCTGGCAATCCTTGGTTCTCAATTCGTATTTAAGTTTGGGGGCAACATAACAGCTAACTGAGTGAGGCTTGAAGACTGACAGTTTCTCTTCAGGATGGACAAGTAAGTAGTTGGCTATCAGAATACCGGACTCCTAAATGCCAGAATATGAATGCTTTGCTCTGAATTGCCAATATGCATGATGTCTTTAGAAACTGGGTTTGGTTTGTTTTCTTTCCTGTTTGCTCTCCTGAGGGCCAAATGCCTGACCACTGAGCCTTCCACATGTAGAAAATGAAATGTAAGTCAACTTTTCTATACACGGATTTTATCGACCCTCCCAGCCTTCAGCTACATTCCCTACTGCATCTTTCCTCCAAACTATTTCCAGAGCCCCTCCACAATTCATCAGATTAGATCAATCCTTGGCTGGTACCCACTCTGCCCATATTGTAGGCAATAAATTCCTTTGCCCTGCTGCATTAGTTACCACTTTTCTATCTATTTCTATCTTCAAGAAGTGTGTAACATCTGCCTTTTAATAGCATCCATTCTGCATCTTCATTTTTGAGAGCTTATACTTTTTCCTGTATTCTTATTTTAATTGAGATTCCAGGACATAAAGTTAACCATATGTGGTTAATCCACTAGTTCATCTACAAATTTTGTTTCTGAATTTCAAAATACATGTACATGAAGTGGGGGGGGGGGCGGGAGGCGGAGCAAAGTTAGTTGAAATGTTGCCCCTTTGCTCAATCCTTTTCTGAAAATAACTGTGTCTTTTTTAAGTTCACCTGGAGAATTACACCATCATTCTAAGCAAAATGTTTCTGCCTTTATTTCTTTAATTTTAAAATGCTGCTTAGGCATCTCACCTTTACAGGTGAGGAATTTGCTCATCAGATTAGATGGGTGTAATATCTCCTCAGATCTCAATGAGGCAATCATTTTGTTATTGATATTGTTTCTGTTTTTTAATTGGTTAACTTTCTGATTTTAAAACCTTCTTAAACTCTGATGTCTATTCCAAAATGTTTTAGATGACATCTGTGGTGACCATGAAAGTGCACTCAGGACTGGCTACATAATTTTCAGGGCCCATTACAAAATGAAACATAATGTGCAGGGCCCACTGCAAATTCTTGCCCCCAAGTTCAGAATTTCAAGAAGACAGCCCAGTGTTAAACAATACAAATGGGCCTTCTAAGTTTGGACTCCTGTGCAACTGGATAGTACTCACACTTGAAGCCACCCCCCATGCACCACTCAACACTCCCTTCAAGAAAAAAGCTTGCTGTTTGTTTCGGTTTGCTTAAACCACCTAACGCAATATACCAGAAATGGATTGGCTTTTATGATGGGAATTTATTAACTTGAAATTTTACAGTTCTAAGGCCATGAAAATATCTCAATTAAGGCATCAACAGGATGATAACTGGGCTCTGAAAACAGGCTGCTGGCATCCTGGGTTCTTCTGTCAGATGGCAAGGCATGTGGCCAGCATCTGCTGATCCTTCACTCCTAGGTCTTGTTGCTTTCAGCTTCTGATTCCAGCGACCTCCTCTCTGAGTTCTGTGGGTCCTCTCTTAGCACCTCTGGTGCCTTAGTTTCTAAACTCTCTGGGTGTTTCTCCCTGATCTCTCTCCTCTTTACTCTTTCTTTTATCCTTATAAAGGACTCCAGTAGAGGATTAAGACCCACCTTGAATTTGGTGGGTCACATCTCCATTGAAACAACCTAATCAAAAGTTCCCACTCACAATAGCTCTGCACCCACAGGAATGGACTAAAAGAACATGCACTTTTCTGGGGTACATCACAGCTTCAAATCCGTTCATTGTTCGATGCAAGGAATGTAGTTAGCTGCAGCCTTCAGCTGAGGTGTGTTTAGAATTTGTCTCAACTTTGGAGCCAACCCCATCTTCTTCCCAGCCAGCCCCCAGGCAATGACTAAACACACAGGAACACTAGGGTCTAGATTTCTGCCCAGGACTTCCTCCATGAGCTGTCTTTGATGAGGAGCTCCCTGGCTGGTTTTCATAATGGTATGCTTTCCCTGCTAATCCTATTCCATCCCCGTTTCCTTTCTCAGATGTCAGATCAGCAGTACAGTCTGAAGGTTTTCTAGCCCAATCCTCTTTCTACCCCCTTTCAGCTTTCATAGCCTTTACCCTCCAATAAACCTTTTGTGCTCCTAACTCTATCTCAATGCCTGCTTCCCCAAGGACCTAAAAAACACAGAATCTCTTGATTTTACATTATGCTAGATAATCATATTCACATTCTTATTATACCTTCTACCTTCCACAGGAGTGCCTTCCACTACTCCCCAAATTCTATCTCTCTAACCATTCCTTCCACATTGTCAGTACTTATCTATGACATTTCAAGACATTCTGGAAGACAGAAAGCAGATGGAATAGTGTAGTATTGAACAAAAGAGGACAATGATAACTGCAGTCTACAAGTCTGTAAAGAAGGTTTTCCTGAAAGCAGAGAGCAATAACTTGGCAGAACATTTCAGAAGATCTAGACTAGGCAAACAAAGGTACAATCAAAGATAGACCTGTAAACCAGGGTGGAAAAGAGGGAGATTACATAAATATACATTTGTAGAGAAATAACCACACCCCTACCCGTCTGCATGCAGAGGGAGAAACAGCCACACATTTTATTCCCAGACAAACAATGAGGTAGACTACAGAGATGCCCAAAACTGAGAATAAAATGGATTAGTGGAGGTTCTGCAGATGGGAACACCTCTGGACATAAATGGCTTCGTGATATATCTGGAGAAGCAAGGCCCTAGACACCAAAACTCAGAAGAATTTCTAATATCCATGGAAAGACCAGAGCTGAGAACCTCAAGGAATAGTACAGGACTGAAAAACAGATGCCATAATGATGAGAAGTGTGGTCCAAAGACTGGAGAGTTTCCCTAGAGGCCTTTCTCCCTTCTATAAGACCTATGGAACCTCTGTACAATCCTGGGGTTAGGGAAAGAAAGTCCTAATAATTACTGATTAAATTTTACTTCAGCCAACCCAGACAGGGCTTGAAATTCAATTTAATGTGATTCCAAGAAAATAATAATTGACTATATATTCTAAGGTTAAAAGCAAAAAGGATTGTACACAAATGTTATACTCCAGTTAGTAGGCATGTTATTTTGCAGGAATATGAGTTGGCTTTAATATGATTTAAAAAAATAAGTATTGACTATATATGTCAAAGTAAAGACAGAAAGAACTATATACAAATATTGTACTCCAGTCAGTAGGTTCATTTTTCACACGGTATGGTTGGCAATTTTGAAGCCACTTATGTGTACACTGGGATTGAGCAAATAAGTTAATATATCATAGATAATGAGAGCTAGACTTTTTATCTTTGGAGAAAGGAATTACAAAGTCAGAGGGCAGGCTAGCATGAATCCTGTGGTGTTATAGTGGATTGGAAGTACAGTATAAACTCATGTTTTTTAAAAAATATATATTGGTAGATAGATAGTTATAGAAGTAAATATAATTCTGTCCACAGAGAGGAATGCAAGCAATGAGAAGTTCTAATACTAATAGCAATGAGTAGTTCTTGGTTTGCAAATGCCATTCTCCAAGCCTCAGAGAAATAGCTGATTCCAGGGCTAGGGCAAGGAAAGTACGAGGTGAGACTAGAGTATCCTATTGTGCCAGAAAGTAAGGAAATACTCAAGAAATGATGGTGTTGTGTCAAAAAGATGAAGAAGCCAAATTGTTGGGGCTCCCAATGGCCAAATCTGGTATAATCTGAAAATCAAAATAAATAATGATAGAATAAATTATATTCCACAGAATAAAATAAGAATTTATGAGTCCATATTGATATAAATAATTGAATAACTAGTAAAAGGGGAGAGGGATAGATCTTCCTTATAGTAGAATTCCAACTTCTAAACTCACCATATGGCAAATGCCACGGTAATAAATGTTTTAGGCCAGGATTATCTATGAATGCTAAAAATAAATGAGCAAAAGCATGATGAGAAACAGGATAATAATGTAGCCTCAAAATATTCCCAACAAGCTATGTATGAATTTTAAAGAGAAAATAGTTATAAATGGAGGGACCTGGCAGTCAATGATCAAAGCCAACATTTTGGGAACAAATAGAGATCACCTGCTTCCTGAGTCAATGCAGTGAAAAAAACACAATAATACTTCTGCACTGTTGTTGCCCAAAATGTGTAACCTCAATTTAATCATGGGGAAATATCAGACAAACCAGACTGAGGGAAATGCTACAAAAAGAACTGGGCAGTACACTTCAAAACTGCCAAGTTCACAAAAGAAAAAGAAAGACCGAGGAAGTGTCACCAATTAAAGGAGACATGACAGCCAAATCCACTATGTGGTCCTGGATTCAACTTTGGACCAGAAAAGGAAAATTAGTGGAAATATTGGTGAAATTTGCAATACGATTAGAAAATAGTATTGTATCTGTTAGTTCTCTGGTTTTGATCCTTGTATTGTGACTAAGATGATGCTAGTTGTGGACTTTGAGTGCATGGTATACAGGACTTCTTGGTACTATTTTTGCAATGTTTTGTTATTCTGAAGTTGTTTCAAAATTAAAATTTTAAATTTATTAAAATCACTGATGGATGCTAAAACTTGCAAGTGAGAGTTTGATGAGGAATGGCACATTTAATTAGTCTCCAAGTGTCTCCCCACAAATTACTATTAATTACAAGGGAAACATTGTTTGCACTGAAAGTGTGGCCTCATGTCTCTGCTCTTCCAGTCAAACATGGCATTACCTGAATCTAATCATGAGGATACATGACATACCCAAATTTAAGGACATTCTACAAGATAACCAGCCTGCATCCTTCAAAAATACCAATTCATCCCCAAAGCTTTAATCCCAACAGCTTTTGTCTCTGACCTGAACCATGGCAATTCGCTATGTGTTGATTCTGTACTGCTCCAACCTAGCTAAGGCCAAATGGCATTTCTCTGTGCTCCCTTCTTTGTCTTGTTCTGGGTTAGTTGACTACAAGAGAAATTAAGCAAAATTTGGAAGGCAGAAGGTAATCAGAAGAGCTCATGTCCTAAAGGTTGGTGGAGAGTCAGGTGCAGTGCAGTTAGCATGCCTTGCTCTCTGCTGGTTCATCTAGTTGGAGAGAAGCATCAGCCTGCCCTGCAGATCCTCAGCTTCTTCCAGATCTCCTCCTTCAACATCTCCAGGTCCTGCACTAGACATGTGCGCAGATGTTTAGAAATACTTATTCCACAACATGAGGAAGGGATCATTTCAAAGTAAAAATCTGATCATGTCACACCTCTTTTGTTTAAAAGCTTCCATGACTATGCATTCCTCCCAGGGTAAAGACAACCACCACTAACACTGCCTGCATGTCACTGCATGGTCTGCCCCCTACATACCCCCTGCTTCACCTCTCCTCGAGCTCTCTCTTGAGCTCTCTCTTGCCATCTTTCTCCAGGCACATTTGCCTTCTTTTGTCCACAGATCCTGCCATCCTTCCTTTAAATACCAGGTCTTTGTGTATACTGCTTCCCTAGCCTGGAATTCTCTTCCCTGCCCTCTTCACCTAATTAACTCCTTCTCATCTCTCAGATCTCAGCTGGTGCTGGTCAAATCCACCATTGTGGGTCAACATAGCATCAAACTATCTGCTTCATGTTACTTGTGCATCAAAGAAAACTACAAAAATTAAATTTGAGTTTTGTTTATGTGATTGTGTGAATAATGTCTATCTCCTCTACCAGACTGTAAGCTGTAGGGTAGGGTCTCTGTATGGTTTTGCCAGAGACTAGCACAGATTTTGGCACATAATTGGCAAACAACAAAGATTTGTTGAGTGGATGACTAGATGAATGAATGAGTGTTATTTCTTCTACTCCTTTATAATAAATATCTTTTTCATGCATAAGAAACTTTGAATAGATTTCTGTGAACTTTCAATCAAAATAACTTGAATGTAACCACCTCTTCACCAAAAAACAAACATATGTGATTTTTCTATCTGTAAAATGAAAGCCATTAATATAGTCTTGCCAAGTTTGCTGAGTTATGTTTAGAGTTAAATTAATTCATCAAAGTGAAAAAGGGTGTATAAAGTGTCATCATCCTTGGCCAGGTCTCCTGGGATCTGCTCTGCCCCACCTGGATCTTATAGGTTCTGATCATCCCTGGCCAGGCCTGCTCTGCTCTGTCCCCTCACTACCCCCATCCTGCCCCCACCCCATATCTTGGAGGTACTGACTGCACATTTCCAGAGGCTGATCCTTGTTACTAATTGCTAAGCAACTGCACATGTGGGTGCTCCATCACTACACTACAACCCAGGAGAATGATGCAAATGGGCACTAAAGGCTTAGTAGGAAATTTTACCTAGATTCTGGAGAAGAGATTTAGGAAATGCCTTGTAAGAGTCAGGTTTTGCAACCAAAGAAGTCAACATGATGCAAGAGGCACTATAGGCCCCTGTGAAGCAGGTAGAATATCATTTCTACCCACTAAGTGCATCACTAGTGAGAAACAGGAGTCTCTAGACAATGAGACATCAAACATGCCGCAGCCTATGACCTTGGGGTAACATTTGCTGGCAATATTTGCTGATCCAGTGGCTCACGACAGTAAAATATGGTTTCTTTGAGAGCACTGTGTGCATGGCAGAAGGCTGCTTGTCACCCAGCCTCCAACTCAGACCTCTGACATTGCTTCAAAAGTTGAAAATGTGTAAGATGGTATCGGTATTGGAAAGAACTCACTTCAGTCACGGTCACTGCCAAGCATCCACCAGTGTTAACCCAGATAAATTCTAGGAAGGTCAGTTACAAGGTACCCTCATCTGAATGAGCAATGCAGACAAAGTAGCCTTAATAAAAGAAAAACAGATCAAAGTACCCCTCTACTCAGGCATCCCTATACTAATACATACCAATGCCTTCCCTTTACTCTCATGATAAAAACCAAATCCTTAAAGAGTCCATAAGACTCTTGAGGGTCCAGCCCCTTCCTTTCTCTTTAGTCCCATCCTATACCATATCCACATCTCTGCTCTCTCTCTCTCTCTCTCTCTCTCTCTCTCTCTCTCTCTCTCTCTCTCCCTCCCTCACTGTCTCTCTCTCTCTTTCCCCATGTAGACTTCATTTTGTTCCTTATTCTCTCTGTGCTCTGTCCAGCCATATGGCCTTTGCCCATGACAATTCCTTTCCATGAAAGATGCTTCCTTACTTTTCTGTCTAGTTATCCCTTGCTTCCGATCTCAGCTAATGCATCAACTCTTCAAGGAAGTCTTCCCTGACCTTATTGATGAGGTTAAATACTCCATCCATAATTTCTCCTATCTTAACATGCCTCTTCTGATTTTCAGTTCATTTATATGCCTATTGGATTGACATCCCTGGGGATGGGGTTAGGGCCTTGCCTGGTTCTGCTCACTTCTATGTGCCCAGTTATTAGCACAGTACCTGCATCTAGTAGAAACTCAATAAATACTTCTGGGTGCATTCAATAGATTTTGAGCCATGCTTGACATAAGATTTGATTAATACCTCTATGACTATTGATATGCTTCAATTTTCCTTCTGCAGGGCTATGGACAGTATAAAAAGGCAGAGTACACAAAAGCTCTCTACACTCTTTAGAAAGGATTAATCCAGCCTCTTCACAGGACCTGTGTCTCTGGCTCACAAATGTATCCTGGTCACCTCAAGAAAACAAGTGTCATGGCACTGGGAGAACTGCACCATGAATCAACAAGTTGATGGTCATTAACATTGAACTCAGGCATTTTTCTATTTTATTATTTGTTGGACAATGCACACTTTTGATGAGGCTATCAAAGCAAGCTGCAGGATAACTGCCAATGTGTTTCCGAGGTGATTTTTGACAATCTATTTCCATCAGCCTCATGCCGTTCTGCACCCATTAACACATCCCTTTGAGATTCAATTTCACTCAGAACTCCATCAGTTCAAAACCACATGAATCAAATTAAGCTCTAAGAAATTTCATCAAAATGTTCCAATTAATTTTAACTAATTTCACACAATTTGACAATCCCAAACACTGAAATTAATGTCATTTTTGCCAAGGATACATGAAATGACATTCCATCCATCAGATCCTTTGCTTTTGACTCCTTCATAAACTATCTCTAAACATTTTCACTTACCACACCTTAATAACTTCCGCAGAGAAGTCAATTCCTAATAATTTGAAGAAATCTGTGTGTTGTTATTCTATGCCATGACCATTGCAATCTCCTTCACACTTAGTAGCCAGGGCTCCTCTGATATCAAAAGTAAAGAGGCCAGATCCACCTTAGGGAACTTGCTGGACCACACGCTTTCCATTGACCAAGGGTAGTAGACATAAACTCTGTCAAGTCTAGCTCAGCTTATATAGACCAAACTTTTTTTTTCCATTTTAATGCCTTCTTCCATCTCTTCCCACTTTCGCCTGAGCCTCCACCATCATAGCAATCCAACATCCCATGATGAAAGGCTTGAGCTGATAATAGGGTCATTTTTCAAGCTCTTTGGAAATTCTCACCTTTTAAGTTCCTCCACCCCAAATAAGTCATAAACTCACATTCCCAGCCCCCTCCCAAGGCCAAAACTCAAAGTGGCCTAGATTCTATGAATCAGGTGCATGTGGATGATATTTGATTTGAAGGAGAGTGAGGCAAAAGGCATGATACAGAACTCATTACAAGGAGAGACATGGAGTAACATGTCAGAGGAGGCAATGGCAGACATCCTGGGGGCACAGCCCCATGTCCAGCATTGTCCACAAAAACTGTAGTTGCCCTGTCCATGTCCACTGGCAGCAATAGGGTCTCTGAGGAAGAATCAGGGAATCAAGTAGTGTAGTTTAGGTATGTTTTCTAGCTATATGGCCTCCAATACTGATTTTCTGGCCTCCACACAGGTTTTGTAAGATACATATCTTGAGAATTTCTTTGTTTCTTTAAGATAGCTGGAGTAAGTTGTTGTTTTGGTTTGCAAAAGCTGACAAAATGCAATATACCAGAAATGGGTTGGCTTTTACAATGGGGATTTATTAGCTTACAAGCTTACTATTCTGAAGTCATGAAAAAATGCCCAAATCAAGTCATCAACAGAATGATACTTGGACTCTGAAGGCCGCCTACTGGCAAGCTTGGGCTCCTCTGTCAGATAGCAAGGCACATGGCAACACCTGCTGGTCTTTTTCTCCCAGGTTTCGTTTTCAGCTTCTGGCTTCAGTGGCTTTCTCCCTTAGTTTTTCTGGGGCTTTTTCTATGAACTTCTCTTAATTTCATCCCTTCACTTGTGCCTCTTTGCTTCTGTCTTTTATCCTCTTATGAAGGACTCCAGTAAGAGAACTAAGACCCACCTTGAATAAGGTGGGTCACATCTCAATTGAAATAATCTAATGAAAAGTTCCCACCTACTATAGGTGTGCACTCACAAGAATGCATCAAAAGAACATGATCCTTTCTTGGATGCATACACCCTCCAAACTACCACAGTTGTGTTATGTGTACTACAAATTCTAATTGATAAAGACCCAGTATCATGACATCTAATAATAAATTTTTATGGAAGAGCTATCTATATGCCAGATATTATTCTAGATTCTAGGTGAACATTATTGAATAGCACTGTATGACACAGCCTAATGAAGCTTGTAATCTTACTCAGATCTGAAAAGAAACATGTGCTTCTTTTCAGGGTTTGCAATTTGGAGAGAATGAGCACTCTCACATGTAATTCTTATGCAGGTTGCACTTTGTTATAGTAAGCTCAAGGGGCACTTTTTTTTCAGACAGGGATATCATAGTGTTCTAGTTTGCTAGCTGCCAGAATGCAATATAGCAGAAACAGAATGGCTTTTAAAAAGGGAAATTTAATAAGTTGCTAGTTTAAAGTTCTAAGGCCGAGATAATGTCCCAATTAAATCAAGCCTATAGAAATTCCCAATCAAAGGCATCCAGAGAAAGACACCTTGGTTCAAGAAGGCCAATGAAGTTCAAGGTTTCTCTCTCAAGTGGAAGGGCACATGGTGAACACAGTCGGAGTTTCTCTCTCATCTGGAAAGGCACATGGTGAACATGGTCAGGGTTCCTCTCTCATCTGGAATGGCACATGGTGAACACAGCATCATCTGCTAGCTTCTTCTCCTGGCTTCCTGTTTCATGAAGGTCCCCAGGAGACATTTTCCTTCTTCATCTCCAAAGGTAATGAAGATGACTTCCCTGGCTGGTAAACTCTGCTTCTCATGGCTATGTTATGCTCTGCTCTCTCAGAAATCTCTAGCTTTCTCCAAAATATTTCCTCTTTTATAGAACTTCAGAAACTAATCAAGACCCACCCTAATGGGTGGAGACATACCTCTACCTAATCCACCTTAACAACCACTCTTGATTAAATCACATCTCTAGGGAGATGATCTAATTACAGTTTCAAACATACAATACTGAATAGGGATTAGAAGAAACGTCTGCCTTTACAAAATAGGATCAGGATTAAAACATGGCTTTTCTAGGGTACATACATCATTTCAAACTAGCACACATACTAATCAGGAATGAGGCATTTAATGAATACAAGAGCTAGATTTCATCCAGTTTCCTGACAATAGGAGTGGTTATGATGAGATTCTGTCTATCCATGATGCATTCCTGCCAGGTAGTAAGAAGCCACGAGTAGACTTATGTCCCCAATCTTGTAACCCTGAGACATCTATAAATACTTTTGGCAACTTTCAACACCTGAATCTAACCTTCAGTTTCTATTCAGATTTCTCATTATGCCACCAGCACCTTGCTAATTTGTCCAGGGGCTGCAGAGCAATCACTAAGTGTCACATACATGAAGTCCAGGTAAAAAAGGCTCCAAATATGGGCTTGTGTAATCCTTTACCTCCTGAGTTTCAAAGCACCACCAGTACATCTAAGTCTTATCTTCTTCCTATGAGATTTTACTATTCTAAATGCAGTAGAAATGGTTCAAGCAGGTGAATGTTATTAAATTTTTGCTTTCACAGTACCTCTGGCAGCCATATAAAGGATTTAAGAAAGGGCAAGAGTGAAAGCAGCAGGACACCAGTTAGGAAGCTATTGATGTAGTTCAGGCAAGCAATTACGGTGGTTGAGCTAAGATGGCAACAGTAGAACTGATCAAATGAGCCTCTGCTTGGATCCAAGTTCCTAGTAATGGCGGGTCCTGAGAACAGGAGAACAATGATTCCAGTACATTCTTGCAAAGCCCAGATGGTTAGAAAATTCTTCTTAAAGCCATTTGAAAATATGTATCGAGACTGTTGAAAATGCCCAGCCTCCTTAATTCAGAAGCCATCTTAAAGATATATTTTGAAAAATGAAAGAAAAATTAATGTATGAATTTATTTACTGTGGCATTAATTTATGAGCAACATCAAACCTTTAAAATTTGCTAATAGAAAGCAATAAAGAAAATGATATTACTATAACTCAACTCAGTGGAATTTTATACAGACCCTAAAAATTACAATTATGTAGAAATGATTCAGTATAGAAAATGTTTGTGATAGAAAATAAAGCAAATAAAGATACTGGAAAAAGGTATGTCTGTTTATATCCACTTTCATAATATGGGTTTATATGTGAAGAAGTCCTGGAAGGAAACATGGGGAAAAAATAATCAACATGCTAAATGGGTTGGGTAGGATACTTTGTAATATTTTCCATAAATTTAACAGAGTACTGCTTTTGATTTTAACTTCTGGGAGATTTCATGTTCCCTCAAGAATGTTTCCTAACCAAGGAAATCAAAATCGTTCTCCAATAAGTACAATATAAACTTCCCCCCAAAATTTAACCATAAACCTAAATGAATCAAAGGAATTTGTTCCTCTTTGGAAGCATAAGTCTTTCTGCAAATCCAAGGCCAAGGATGGGAAGATACATATATAACTCTGGAATGGAATCTAAAAGTCTGTTTGTCATTTTAATGTTTTGGAGCAAAGCATACACTCTTACATGTTTTCTCTTCCCTTCTGACATTCCTGCTTCTCCATCAACCCTCCAGAAAGGATAAATATCACTTTATCCAACACTATTCTATACACATCAAGGAAAACCTCTTCTTGTAATAATATCAGCACACTCTGTTCTAGTTTGCTAGCTACCGGAATGTAATATACCAGGAACAGAATGGCTTTATAAAAGGGGAATTTAATAAGTTGCTAGTTTACAGTTCTAAGGCTGAGACAATGTCCCAATTAAAGCGAGTCCACAGAAATGTCCAATCAAAGGCATCCAGAGAAAGATACCTTGATTCAAGAAGGCCAGTTATGTTCAGGGTCTCTCTCTCAAGTGGAAGAGCACATGGCAAACACAGTCAGAGTTTCTCTCTCATCTGGAAAGGCACGTGGTGAACAAGGTCAGGGTTCCTCTCTTATCTGGAAGGGCATGTGGTGAACACGGCATCATCTGCTAGCTTTCTCTCCTGGCTTCCTGTTTCATGAAGCTCCCTGGAAGGCATTTTCCTTCTTCATCTCCAAAGGTCGCTGGGGGGCAGACTCTCTGCTTCGTGGTGCTACAACATTCTCTGCTCTCTCCAAATCTCTTCCATTCTCCAAAATGTTTCCTTTTTTATAGGATTCCAGTAAATTAATCAAGACCCACCTGAATGAGTGGAGACATGTGTCCACCTAATCCAACTTAACAACCACTCTTGATTGAGTCACATCTCCAGGAGATGATCTAATTACAGTTTCAAGCAGACAGTACTGAATAGGGATTAGAAGAAACGTCTGCCTTTACAAAATAGGATCAGGATTAAAACATGGCTTTTCTAGGGTACATACATCCTTTCAAACCAGCACACACTCCAAAGAATTCAACTCATCAGACAACTCCATCCCATTCTTCTTTGGTCCATGACCAGCTCTAAAGTGGCATAACAAGAATTTCAAAGAGTAGTCAGTAAGGTCTGTGGAATGTCTTACCCCATAAAAACCAAAGTGCAAGATCTCCAAGACCCAATCAACTCCCCAAATATAAAATGATAGAAAATAAAGGGAAATCTACAGCCTGAAGTAAGAGTGTATCACACAGGGTGTTTTCAAACAGAATTGAGATGCCCTAAAATAAGATCAAGAAGGAACTGATTCTCAGAAAGTTTCTCTCCCAGATCCAAATGGTGTTATCATTATATGCTATTGTCATTTTAATCTTGTGACACAAGCAAAGCAAGTTTTTACTGAGCATATAGTGCTCTTAGAAACTTATAAGTAGAAAGTATGCTCATTGATTCAAGGAATTTAGTATTATATGGGCATGAGGAACTCACACCATCATCAATTAGAAAACAAACTAAGACATATATAACAAAGGGCTAAACTAACCATGTGGTTGGTTGCCTAACCACGTAAGGGCAAATTTACATAGTAAATTTGGGGAAAGAATGTTCTTTGGAATTACAGACTCCCAATAAGTAGAATAAAATCCCTATTCTACCACTTAATAATTAAGTGACCTTAGAGGAATTACTCTCATTTCTTTGAACTACCTAATGCTAATGAAGTTAAGGTTTCATAAAAATATCTAGACAGGACGCCTGTGGTTTTGAATCTCAATCAGAGTCAGCAAAGCACAGTTTCAAAAATAGGTGGCACATCCCAAGGTTCAAAACAATTATCCCTTATTTAAAACAATGGGAATAAGGGTATAAGAACTGATGGAGGGAGCAGCCCTGGATCCTGTCTGTTACCACAAAGCAGACAAGATGAGACAGTATGAGGAGGCTCTGAATTGGGAGCTTCCCTGTAGGTTATCTTTTAACCTGGGAGCAGCACAGGTTAGAATAACACACAGCAATAAAGAACTTCACTGTGATCCAGGGAAAGTCTCTGCCCTCCTGGGAAAATGCTACAGCCTGTTGCCACATGAGCCTCATGCAAAAAGTGACTCTAGGAAAAACTCACCTCATTTAAAATTGAGTAATTATCAAAAAAGGACCAGTCACCTTAAAATACTATGACTACTGAGTAAAAAAGAAGAAAACAAAGTATAACAATAAAAACAAAGGTTAATGGCAAAGAACATTCATCAGAAAGCATGGTGAAAATTGTAGCAAAACTTATCATTATAAAAGTAATCAAGGAATTCTCTCTTTAAAACATATGCAAAGGGTGGGCCATGGTGGCTTAGCAGGCAGAGTCCTCACCTGCCATGCTGGAGACCCAGGTTCAATTCCCAGTGCCTGCCCATGCAAAAAAAAAAAAAAAGCAAAGA
The DNA here is from genome assembly GCA_004026745.1 of Myrmecophaga tridactyla. Classification (NCBI taxonomy): domain Eukaryota; kingdom Metazoa; phylum Chordata; class Mammalia; order Pilosa; family Myrmecophagidae; genus Myrmecophaga; species Myrmecophaga tridactyla. The sequence goes on along the minus strand of PVIY010000571.1, from coordinate 16,340 downwards.
AAAAAATTGTGCAATAATCCAGCAGCCTCACAACAAATACAGATGAAACATTAGCTTGTAGAGATAAGAAAAAATAATAGAAAAAAAATCAGAAATAAACATTGCACTAAAAGAGTAAAAGAAATCATTAACACTACAAAAATACAGTAAGGGCCCATGAAGACAGGATTAAGAAAGGCAAATGAATGAAATCATACTGATCAAAGACTTAAAAGAAAGAATATGATACATAAGGAAAACAGGTAAGAGCTACAGTCCTTGAAGAAGGAACCAAGAAAAACAGAAAATAAAAGAATAAAATTCAGAAATGAAAGAAAGTGTGAATATATCAATTGAAAAGGCATATGTGTCTCAGGAAAACTTTAAAGAATATCAACACCAAAATATAGCTTAACAAGGTTAATAAATTAAAAAAAAAACAAAACTCTTTAGGTAATTTCAGTGAAAAGATAAAGCCAATTCTCATGGCAACATTTTTGGCTGGCCACAGAATTCTCCATAGCAACATTCAACCTATGGAAACAATGTCTGTAAAATACTTCCACAGAGAAAGAAAGCAAGATAGTTATAACAATTTCATACTCAGGCAAAATACCATTCAAATATAAAGGAAACTGATAAAGATTTTCAAACATGAAAGTACTTGGGAAATATACTACTTATGCATTCTTCTTAAAGAAGTTCCTATACAATATAATTCAGCTGGCAAAGAGATGATTGGAAAAACTATAGCAAATGTAATGGTGGTGAGCAATGAAAGCATTTAGAAATAACAGTATGAATAACTAAAACTACTTTTAAAATTACAGCTATAAAAATATGCTTGATGTGAATCATGACTACGTAAAACTGTATAATAAACAAAATTTTGGAAAAAGGAAAGATGTTGGGATATACTATCAGTGTGCTGAGTTCCTCTTCTTACAGAGTTCAGTGCTTTATTAATAATGAAAAACACTATTTCTAAAACCCTTCCCAGGATTCATGACAAAAGTTTTAAATACTGATAAATAAACTTAATGAGAACTCTCCACACTCTGTATAAATGAATTTTAAAACACACCTAAAGACCTTACACTAAATAAAAGCTTAAGCCAAGAAAACACATCACATATTCTTGGATATAAAAACACAATATGATAAGTATTATTAATTATTCCTGACTTAATTTAGAAATTTAGTATGCTTCAGATAAAAATTTATAATTTTCTGTAACAACATTGTAACACTGTAACAACAATAGGCAAGCTGATTCTATCTACCAAGACATATGCTTTGGTTTGCTAAAGCTGCCAGAGTGCAATATTATCAGAAATGAAATGGCTTTTATAAAAGGAATTTATTAAGTTACAAGTTTACAGTTCTAATGCCATGAAAATGTCCAAGTTAAGGCACTAGGAGGTTACTTACCTTCACTCAAGAAAACCTGCGTTTGAAGTTATTTTTCCTTCAATTTATCCCTTTTCTGCCCTTATACTCCAGACTGGTAATGGTTCCATTTATACAGATCCTACAAAATTCTTGTTGGTTTTCTATGCAGTATACTAGGAATATAACCATCAGACAATAGGAATTTCTACAAACCATTTCTGGATAATTCCATTTCCAGTCCTCTCTTGTCCTGTAATGGCTGACTGTTTAATGTTTGGTTCAATCTTCATGTGGGGCCCTATTTCCTGGAGTCTCACTTTCTGGAAACCCAGAATTTTCAAGACCATCAATTTCCAGTTTCTTTGAACCTAAAGAGTTCTGTTCCCAACTTATCTCTTTCTTCTAGCATTTTATTATAATCCGCTTGGAGCAGCCAGGCTGTATTTTCCACATTTAGTTTGGAAATCTCTTCAGCTAAGTACCCTGGATCACCACTTTTAAATTCTAACTTCTACCCAGCAACAGTACTCAATTTGCCCAAATTATCTTTTAAAGCAAGGATCATCTTCCTTCCAGTTTGCAATGATACACTCCTCATTTCTATCTATATCCTCATCAGAGGTATCTTTAGAGTACACATTTCTACCAACAGTCTCTTCAAAGCACTCTAGGCTTTCTCTATCAAGATCCTCACAACTCTTCCAGAATCTGCCCCTTATCCATTTTAACAGCTGTCCCAACATGTTTGGTATTTGCAAACCACTTCTCTGGTACCAAAATCTATATTGGTTTGCTAAAGCTGCTAGAATGCAATATACCAGATGCAATGGTTTTTATAAAGCAAATGTATTAAATTACAAGTTTACAGCTCTAACACCATGAAAATGTCCAAGTTAAGGAACCAACAAGAGGTTACCTTCACTCAAGAAAGGCTAATGCCATACGGAACACCTCTGTCAGCTGGGAAGGTGCATGGCTAGCATTTACTGGTCCCTTGCTCCTGGGTTTTGTTGCTTTCAGCCTCTGTTTCTTGTAAGGGTTTCTCAGTTGGCTTTTCTGGGGCTGGATTTCATCTCTTGGCTTCCCTTGGCTCTCTTCTGGTTCTGATTTGTTTAGTGTCTTATGGGAAGGCTCATGGAGATGTTTGCTGGGCTCTGCATTTCCATACATCTGGGTCTCATGTTGGTTCTATTGGCTCATGAGTTTTTCCAAAATTGTTCCCTCTTAGTTGGAGACACATGTCCATGGAAACTACAAATTAATCAAAAAACATTCTACTCAACAATATTGGATTAGGATTAAAGAACATGGCTTTTCTGGAGTACACAACAGTTTCAAACCAGCACAACATATATTTTCAGTAGCCTCTATAAATGAAAAATAAGGAAATAGGTACTACTCTAACAAGACATTAAAATATTTTATCAAGAGTACAGAAATTAAAATAGCATTATATTGTCACATGAATTGCAAAAATATTGGAACATTACGGAGACTAGAATCAGTATAAATTGACCCAAAACACATAGATGATACAGATGGCTTTGCATCAAGTTGAGAAAATATAGACTCCTCATTTAGTGATGTCAATATAACTGGGTAGCCATGTGGGAGAAAAAATATGTTGATTCCTACTTCACTCTCTACAATAAATAAATTCCAGATAGCTAAAATATTTAAATTAAAATGTAAAACCATAAAAGTTCTAGAGGAACAGAGTTTTTGAAATTTTGAGGGTAATTTTTAAAAATATTCTCCGCATAGAAAAGATACTTTTGATTATAAATTCAGGGGCCATGAAAGAAAAAAAAGGATCATTTTGATTAATACAGTTTTGTAAAGCAACCTGTTAAAAGACTAAGTACAAACTGTGAAAAAACTGCAACTCATCACAGATAAGGGCAGTTTTCCATAATATGTAAAGGGTACCTATAAATCAACAAGAAAAACTATCAAAAATCTGATATTTAAAATGAGTCAAGAACATGAACAGGTTCACGAGGAAGAAAATACAAATGGTTCTTAATCATATGCAAAGATGTGCAGCCCCATTATAACAAAATATACTAATTAAAATTATAAGGATATACCACTCCTTAATTATCAGACTGGCAAAAAGTAACAAATTTAATAGCACACTGATTTGACAAGTGCCTTTTTGGTGGGGATACAGATTCATATATACTCTATGAAAAGCATCTTGGAAATGTCTATTAAATATTCAAATGTACACACCAGCTCTCCTACTCCTTGAAATTTATTTTTATACAATGAAAAAAAGATATATGTACATTGCAGAATGATGCATAGCAAAAGTTGGGCAGCAACCTAAATTTCCATCAGTAGAGAATGAGATTGATTAAATTATAGTACCCTAAAAGCAATGAAATAATATTTGGCTAGAAAAAAAAGGAAAGAAAAGTCTCTTTGCATACAAATATGGAATAAATCTCTAAGATATAGTGTTACATAATAAAAACAAGGTGCAAATTTGTATAAGGTAAGAAGTAGGTGAGTGATTATGTGTATGTGTGTGTGTGTGTGTGTGTTTAAATATGCATTTGAAACACTTAGAAATAAGTAACAATGTATATTTCTGGGGAAAGGAAATGGGTGTGCTGGGAGATAGAAATGAGAAAAGAGTTATTTTCAGTACCTCTTTGATTCTACTAAATGTTCTATTAGCTGGCAAAAAACAAAAATGGTACTTTAAAGTATAACCTCAAAAATTGAGACTAGACCAGAGGAGGTAAATGAGGGGTTCTGTTTTTTATTATAATCTAATTTCCATATTATTTTATTTAATATGTTATTTTTATCTCAGTTGAAAATGTCAAAAATTAAGCTTAAAAATAATTTTAAATATCCTGTTCTATTTTAAATACTATTTGGCTGCCTGTGCCAATTTTGGGAGGAGAAAATATGTCACTGTAGCAATAACAGAGACAAAATGTTCAGTATATTATGGGAACACAGACATGGGAGCAATTAATTCCACTGGGGAGGAGCAGGTGGATGGGTACTTACCCGGAAAGTCAGAGATGGAAAGTGCAGGTTAAACAGGTCCTTAAAGAATGTTAAATTCACCAAACAGACACCTGGTGCAGCAGCCTTATAGGCCCAGAGGATAGCATGAGCAAAAGTGTGGAGATACACAAAACCTGTCATGTTTGAGGCACCACAAGCCATTCAGTGGGCATGAGGACATGAATAGCACAGAAGGAATGGTTAGAAATAAGCCAGAAATGGGGAAAGAGAGTTGGAAGAATATTCCAAAAGGTCTTGAATGCCAGGCTAAGAAATGTTGACCTTATTTAGTTGGTCAATGGATCCTAAACTCAATTGGCTGTCCAAATTACCTGGGGAACTTTGTAAAAAATACAGATTCCCAGGGTCCCATCCCATCCCAATTAAATCAGACTTTCTGGTGGATCAGCCTGCAACTCTGTAATTTAAAACTAAAGACTCTCTGCTACAACCATGGGCAATGGAGAATCATCTGAAAGCAGGTTTTGGTGTTTAGGAAGATCCCTGTGTGTCTGCAGGGAGAGAGGAATGGAGCCAAATATTCTATTGGGGGTTATTAAGAATTAATCACATGTATCGTCTCACTCCTTGAGCCTATCAGGCTGAAACTTAAGATCTCTTTCCAGGTGCTTAAAGTTCAGAACCCATTCTTGACTGGACTGTGCTGAAGATGTAGCAGGGATGGAATTGAGAAGAAAGCAGGAAAGGAGGAATAGCTGTTGTTTAATCTTCCACATTTTCCCTGCCCCTACCTCCAAGTTTCATTCATCCTTATGTTCACGCTGTGAATATCTAGCCAGGAAGTACATTGACACAAGAGCAATCAAACATATTTCATTAAGGTTCTTCATTACAAGCAAAGACTTTTTTTCCTCGATTTTAATAAAACAGCAATTACCAAAATCCACAACCAGTCCATTCCCTGGGCAGCAGATTTTATGTGATCTTTTGAGCAGCTGATTCCATTGCTGGCAGACTCAGGATGATGTTAATTGCACAAATTAACCAGAACCCTTCATCTAGTGAAGAAATACAGTCCTTCTTCCAGTGAAATGTTTGCTTCATTGATTCAACCTTTATCTGCTGAGCCCAGAGATATTAGTGCAGGTCCTACCAGTAAGGATCTAACATTTCTACAGTGATCCACAGATCTGGTCCGACTTCTTCATCCCACACAGTGTAATGCCAAAGCCTAGCAGTCAAGAGCCACCTTGATGTGGCAGCAGCCCAAAAATGGGACTTTGGTATTTATAACTCTGGAAAATTTCAGTCTTGAGCTGAATACAGATTATTAAATTTGAAAAGAACCTTCAATATCATTTAGCCCAACCACTTCAATGCATAGATAAGAAAGCTAAGAACAATACGTTGATTGCTCAAGATCATACAGGAAGTGAATGGCAAGACTGAAGCTAAAATCAGGCATCCCAACTTCCATTCTGAACCTTTTAGGCTGAGTGGTTACAATTTTAAACCCCAAGGACATAAACGATCTTCCTATATAAGATATGAGTGGGGTGGGTGTTAGAATCTCCCAATCTCTTAGGGGAGATGAGGAAATTAGATAATTTTAAGTTTGGGAGGCAGGGATCTATTGACTTACAGGAATAAGATTATATGACTTAAGTTCATTCACATGTCCAAATTCTGCAACAAGTTTTCATTGAGTATTTATGATAAAAGATATCACGAATACAGACCCAGTATTCTAACTTGAGTTTTTCTAAATATCTCACCCAAGACACATGGTAATGGGTGCTGCTAATCCTTGCTAGTTCTCATTTGTGCTCTTTCAGACATATGGTCCACCCATATTCCCTTTTCTCTCCTTAAGTTTGGGTCTTAAGGCAGAGATGGAAAAAACAGCATATATGCTACCTCTGTCCTGTCCTCTACCATTAGCAGAGATGACAGCACTAATCAACCACAGCACTCTTTCCACTGGATTTTAAGGAGCCATTGGAATCCTTCCCCATGTACAGCTCTAATCAACTACTCTCTATCTGTCTAAGATGGCATGTGACTCTAAGGTACATGGATTTGGCTAATTTTCTTTCCTAATCAACCAAACTAAATCAGACCCTAAAATGGGGTTGCTTAAAGGATAGAGTGGAAATGGGAAAGCAAGAAGAGTGTTCTAATGGGTAACACAAAAAATGGGTTGTAAGGCTGCACAGAATCAATTCAAATCTGCACGTTAAATATTTAATGAGTGCCTGTACCATGCTGCATCATGAGGCTAGAGACATGCACAGATATTGTCTTTGTCTTCACAAGTTCCTCACCAGATGAGGTGAAATGCCTATAAACATAATTTTAAAGCAATATAGTAAGTATCATAACTGAGTTATCTCCATGCCCTCTGGCAGGGATCATGGCTGTAGTTTTCACCATATATCCCCAGCACCCACTACCACACCTGACATAGACCAGGAATTCAGTAACATTTGCTAAGGTGATCAAGGCACAAAGATCAGAGGAGCTAATTTTCCTGGAATAAATGGGCAAAAGCCTTAAGGAAAAGGTCAAAGTTGTCCTGAATCTTAAGAAATCTGTGAGAATTTTCCAGATGAAAGGCATGCGGAAAGCGATAAACTGCCATTTCTAATTTTGCCAAAATTATGATGAAAAACCAAATAAACTACTTGTGCTCCTTTTGTTCCCATAAAGATGATAATCTCCTACTTCCCAAATGATTTAAAAGAGTGCTTAATGAATACATAATGAAGTGAAAGGTATGACCATGTTTTCATCAAAGCTATTGTGATCCTTCATTATTTGCTGTAGATGGCCTAGAAACCCCAAATTCAACAGTACTTAGAGATTCCACCAGGGTACATGCTCCTGGAGTGATCTTTTATCTGGTTGCTTTTATGAAAAATTAATTAAAATCAATTAGGGTGACATGTCATTGACTGGCCTGGTTTAAACAGTGAAGAACAAAGAGACAGAAGGAAAGACTTGAAGATTAATAATGTGCTACTTGTTTTTACTCCCTAAATTGCAGATGTCTGTTTCTAATGGATGAACAACTGAAATTTCAAAGCATTTACTTCAAGCATAACTAAATGTCTTCTGTCAAGCAGCTATATTAGAGATTTGATGAACATTATCTCTTCTTCAAATGTGCATGAAAGAATTCATCCCTGTTGTTTTTCATGGAAAACGTGGTCAATCTTCCCTGTCTTTGAATTGGTAAGACTTATAGCCTGTGTCCCTACCTTTTTGTACTTGATTATATTCTCTCTTGTGGTGTGCATTTTTGTTTTTTTGGGTGCTAAATCATGTGTCTCTAATGAGCTTGTAAGTCCAAGGCAACAAGTTCAGGTCACTAGTTCCTTTATATTATACATAAAAGGAAAGTTAGAGGTGAGAGAATAAGAGAAAACAGAATGATGGGAAGGAAAACAAAGAGAAAGAGAAAAAAAGGGGGGGGAATAAGGATAAAAAATTGTACATATTGAACATCTATTACCTTCCTTACTGACACTGTGAGCTTTTCCATAATATATGTCGCTAAACCAAAAGAATCCTGTAGAGTAAGCACCTTTTTTCCCTTTGGGGGATAAGGAAACTAAAACTCAAAGAGGCCATGAGCTGAATAGGCAGGATGAGATGAAGAAATCCATTTCTTTATGCTCACTGTCACCTTATCAAAGCCCCTTCTCAGTGGACAGCAATGGGCAGCTTGTTTTATACCATCAGATTCTGACTCTCTCCCATCCCTTGGGCAGAAGTGATAGATTTCAGCATCTGAGCCACAAATGGGCCTTGGTATGAAAAAAGAAAATAAGCCAATCAGATTATTTTTATTATTTGATCTAGGAAATAACCGGTAAACTGAGCTAGGTGTGGCACCCAAAAACAAAAATGGTGAATTAAGAAAGTCTCTGTCAAGTCACAGCATAGAATTTACTTGCAATATGTATAAAGAACAAAAGACATATATCTGGATTATATAAATAATCCTTATAAGTTGTGAGAAAAAGGCAGACAACCCAATATAAAAAATGGTCAAAAGATTTCCACAGGTACTCACTAATGATGATGTGCTATGTACAGTGCCTATATAATTTCATCCAAATTGGGATCACTTTTAAGAGTAAAAGGAGGTCTTATTCATAATTATGCTGGACAATAGAGTACAAGGACTCTTCTAGGAAACTCAGATTGACAGGTCACCCTCCCCAAATGACATCAAAAATATGAAAAGTTGCTTAGTCTCACTGGTCTTCTTGGAAATGCAAATTAAAACCACAAAGAGATACTTCTACGTATCCCTTGGAATGACTAAAGTGAAAAAATAAAAACAACTATCCCACGGTCAATGACGATATGGAGCACCTAGAACTCTCATATGTTGCTGGGGAGAACTGTAAATTGTTGCAGTCACTCTGGAAAAATCTTTGGGAGCATTTACCAAACTAAAACATATGTTTGACACAGAAATTCTACTCTCAACAAAAATATGTACATAAATGCACCAAAAGACATACAAAGAGTTCACAGAGCAACATTATTCATAACAGCCTCAAACTGAAAACAACCCAAATGTCTGTCAATAGTAGAATGGATAAACAAGTTGTACTGTATTCCTACAATAAATGGCCATACCACAGTTAAAATGAATTAACCATGACTACGCAAAGCATCACGATGGAGTATCACAAATATAATGTTGAGAACTAAGAAGCTGGATACAAGAGTAGATACTGTATGATTCCATTTGCATAAAGGTGAAAACAGGCAAAACTCATCCATGATATTAGAAGCTAGGTTAGTGGTTACTGTGAGGAAGGGTTAGTGACTGGGAAGGGGGAGAGGAGAGGTTCTGGGAGGCTAGCCATGTCCCATGCCTTAGGGTGGTGGTGATTTGAGTATGTCATTTGGGAAAAAGCAATGAGATCCACATTTAAAATTTGTGCAAATTTCTGTTTTTATGCTGGACTTCACTAAACAAGTTTACTAATAAATAAAGGGACAAGAAAATAAAAGAAAGGAAAAGTTCCTGAAGTAAAATAGGGCCCTGATGGGTCATGTGCAAGTGAGAGTCATGAGGAAGCAAAACCAAAGTAAACAGAGGAAAACAGTCAGTAGAGAGCATAGGATGAGAGATGGGGAAGTCATGAAAGAAAAACCAAGGGTTAGGGTGGGCCACAGTGGCTCAGCAGGCAGAGTTCTTGCCTGCCATGCCCCTTCAATTCCCCGTCCTGCCCATGTTAAAAAAACAAAAAAACAAAAAAAAAAAACAAGGGTTAATAAGAAAAAGACAAAGAGAATAATCAATATCTTGTGCCACCTCTAATCCTGGTGATTTTCCTATTTCTGTTCCCATTCATATGTGTCTGTATAATAATCACCTTTTTCTTGAGCCAATATGAGTGGCTGTCTTTTCCACAAAAACAAAGAAGGCTAATGAAACACTCAATAATGTTTCCTTCCTGAGATTCCTAAAAGTGCAGTTTAGGAGCTTATTTTCACCAAAAGTTATATTTGGGTTATATACGAAACCAAAATAAAGTTGGCCAAATGGACAATGAACCCACATGCCTTCCAAGATGAGGGTTCAGTGGCTTCCAAAAACATATTGCAAATTAGAGGAATACACTGGTTCAAACCCATGGTCTATCCTGGCTGTTGTGTAGCCCATGAAAGGTACTAGAATAGTATCTTATGTCATTTCATGTTGTCACACGTTTATTGAGCAGTACCACTTGCCATATGCTAAATACTGGAGTTATATAGATTAATATGGCATGAATTCCCCTCTCAAGGAACCCTTGGCTTTATAGGGTTCATCTGTTTCATTTATCGCTGAATCTCCAGCCCTGAAACGATGCTTAGCACAAAATAGGCGTCCAATTAACATTTGTTGAGTGGATTGGTAAATGAATAGGTAGTGTAGATACAGAAGAAAACACCATGCAATGGAATTCAGTATCATATATAACAGATTCACTGATTCAAGGGAAAAAGAATTCACTACTTCTCCAGTAGGGGTAAGAAAAAAGCTATACAAAAAGAATTATTGGGTTGAGCACTAAAGAATTTCCCCCAATTTATGTAGAGGCTGGTATACATCCCAAATCAATAGAAAACCATAGGAAAAGTTATGGGTGGACTGTATGCATAATTTGCTCATTATTCTCTTTCACAGTCCAACCAATGAAAGGCGGGAAAATGCAGATAGCCCACAGACCATACAGTAAATGCTCCACTGGTCTCCTGAATCTGCTGGTCAATTCTGTCTATGTAGAGTAAAGTGAATGAATTATCCAGATGATCCATGCTAACAGAAAAAAAAAAATACTGAGTTTTAAATACTCTGGGTTACTGACATTCCATGGTGGATTACAAATTGAATTTCAGAGAACCTTAGGGTTTCTTAGAGGTTCCTCAGAGAAGAAAAGAGGAAAAGTAAACATGGCCCCAGGTCCTCCATCCCTAATTTATTCAGAAAGATATTCCTCTTTTATCTGTTTTCTGGATTAGTTTTTCTGTTAAGACTTTTCTGGAGGAGAAAAAAATAAAAGGTAATTATTCTACTTTTTTAAAAAATTAAGTTTTAAAACCACTTACATATAAAGTGCAAATTCACCGAATAATTGTACAACCATTTACAGAACTTTGTGTAAACACAATTTTATCATTATTTTTTAAATGACCCTTTATTGTTTTGTATTCCTTTGAAATTATGATCCATTCCAGCATTGCTAGTCTACATGGAGTAACACCTAATGGTGATTTTTTAACACAACAAAAGTGAAAACATCTATCACAGTTTTCCCAAAGGGACAGGAACTGTCAGCGTACTATTTTTGATGCCTCTCCCCATTCTCGTATCCTGGATGTGTTCTTTTCTGGGTATTCTGTGCACTAGCAACCACAAGTTCCTGCAAATAACATCTCTCAGCTGCCACGCTGTTTTGGTAGCTGGATATAAGGGGTAAAAGCTCATGCTGATCTCATACTTTGCTTTCAGATTCCCACATTTGGGCTCAGTTCTTGACTTTACTTGCATGCATTTACATTCTTCATTTCGTTTGAAGGGATTTTACAGGTCTTTTTAATAAGCTAACGTGCAGTGTACATTTGCCATTTCCAGGCAGTTTATATATTCAAATAACTCGTTTCCTTTCTTCTTTCCTCCAATTCTAAGTGTTACCATACCTCTTAGCACCTGTATAATTTGTCAAAGCAACTTACAATAGATAATGATGATAGATAAATTAAAGATAGAGATACATCACACATACATACATACATACATAGATGATATGCATATATAATTGATATATAATCTCACCTATCTATGAAAGACTACAATATTCCATTTCTGCTCCCTCATTTACTAGTTCTAGGGCCTTGGCTTCCTCAGTTTTAAATGAGGGTAATTATATCTAAATCAACGTCACAGAGTTTATATGAGTATGAATCATATATGTATGATAGGATACCCATGCTATAATTGATCTTCATTTCCTTCGATTGTTCTTGCAAACCGTGGGTTTTGGGCTTTGTCTATCAAGAAAGGGAACCAGTTTTAATTAACTGTGTTTGAAACTGTTACATCCAGGTGAATATTATTTATCCATGCAGCTACCCTAGGAACCTGGACTATTGTTCATTTGTTCATTCAGCAAAGATTTATTGGTTACCACAATCAGTCAGACACTGGACTTGGAGTTGAGATGCAATAGACAAAATCCATGCTGTATAGGAGCTCACATCCTAAAGAGGAGACAAACATTAATCAAAAACCACACCTTTCAATAAATAATTGCAATACTTGTAAGTGTGTTGAACAAGAAAAAAATATTCTATGAGTGCCTATAAAAAAGAGCTGACCCAGTTTGGGATCCGAAGGATCAGAAGGAATTAATTAGATGTTAACTGGGGAAAGGAGACCAGCAAATGGGAAAGCCCTGTGTAAGCATAGACCACAGAAGTCTGAAGAACTGAAGAAAGGCTACGAGTCACGATACCAAAGCACAGAGGGTGATATGAGAGTCGAGGAGTCGAGAGGTGCTACTAGCCAATGCTGACCGAGCGTCTGTGTGCCAGGCACAACTCTTATATATATATATATGCTGTATATATGTGAATATATAGCTGTATTCTCCTCACAACAACCCTGCAAGGTAAGCACTGTTGCTTTCATTGCCCCCAATCTACAATTTTGTAAATTGAGGCCCTTTGTAGTTAAGTAATTTCCCGGGACAATGCAGAGAGTAAAGAGCAACCTCAGAGTTCAAGCCCTTGTCAGCTCCTTCACTATCCTGCCTCTTGAGGAGGTATGGGAGGCAGTATGCCAGGCCTTCTTGAGCTTGTTGATAAGTTTGTTCTATTTCTTTATCTTAGGAGCAAAAGGAAGGTTTAGAAGTGCTTTAAATAAGAATAGAATGAGTATAATCAAACTTCAACTCTGAAAAGATAACTCTGCCTACAGAGCAGAGAATGGATTGGAGGAGCCCAGAGTGGATTCAGGAACCATAGCTTATTATTATAGTCATCTGTTCAATCATTTATTCATTGTTTATTAGGGACATATGATGGATTGGGCACTTTTCTGGGCGCTAAAGATACGGCAGTGAATAAAACAAAATTCCTTCACTTGCGACATTTACACTCTTAGGAGAAGAAAGTCAATAAATAAAATAAATAAACATGTGACAACTTAGTATTTCAGATGGTGATGCATGTGATGGAGAAATTATAAAGCAAGTAAGGGGGGGCTGTGGAAGGCCAGTTTCTGGTGGGAAATGCTGCTATCACATATTGGATGATAGGAATGACTCACAGAAAAGACGACTTACAGTTTAGAAATTATGATGGATTGGATTTAAATGGTAGCAGTGCAAGTGGAGAGAAATGAAATTATTTGAACAATATTTCCTATTTCAGTTAAACAATAATTGCTATTGGACTGGATATAGGGGTAAGAGAGAAGGAGAGTCAAGAATGACTCTTAGATTTCTGCATTTTGCAACCGCTTATTGCTCAAATAGGAGCTGTAAAAGAAGACCAAGGCTGTGAAGGAGGGAATCAGGGGAAAGATGATAAGTTTAGTCTTAAACATGTGAAGTTTAAGTTGCCTTTTCAATATCCCAGCAGAGATTTCATGGGTCTGAAGTTCACAAAAGAAGTTGTCTCTGGTGATATTAATTGGGGGGGGGGGTGTCATCAGCATGTGGTAGTAATTAAAGCTGTGATCGTTGATGAGAATGCCATGTTAGAGTATTCGGAATGAAAAGAAGAGAGGTTCCAGGACCAAGACTCAAGAAGCTCCAACATCTATCATCAGATAGAGAAGGATGAACCTGACAAGCCAACCAAGAGAAATTGGCAATAGACACAGAAAACCAGAGAGGGTTCTGAGAAGGAGAGAGAAGTCGTGGGGAGATAATTCTTCATGGTTCTTTTGCATTTTGCATATCATTCAGTACTAACTGCTCTTTGTTCTCTAAGAATGTTTTATAAGGAACAGTCTTGGGATATAGATAGAGAGTCTTCCTCCAAACAAAAGAGCACAGTTTCTCATCGTCCATTATGAAATATTTTGGTTCCCTGATCTTAGTGTTTTTCTCCTCTAGCATTCTTTGTGCAAGCACTCATCTGGATCCTAATGCAATCAGATTTTAATAAAGGCAGAAGATGAATGAAACATCCTGAGAAGAAGTTACAGTAGGAAGGAGTTTGTTGACCTCAGAGGGTATAGCAGAAGGATTTAAGCATAAAGGATTGAAAGAGTGGGTCAGGAGCAAGGAAATCAGAGTATTATGAGAAGGGATTCCTCTGAATTCTTTGATATGCTGTTTTCTGTGATGGACAGAATATCTCCTTAGAAATTAAACATTTTACAATGAACTGTATTTTCATGTATATTTTAAATTCCTCCAGAGAAGAAACTATGTTCTAATAATAGTAACAAAAAGGACATTTTATTTATGATCATTTTTCAAATAAAGAACCCAAGGCTCCTTGAAGTCGTCATTTGACACCAGTTACAGAGCTGACACATGACAGAGCTCAATTCAAACTCCAGCCTTGACTAACTCCAAAACCTGTTTGTTTCCCTTATATTAATGTCTTCTCATACTTTTCTGCATGACAACTGCTGAGCATAGTACCTGGAAGAGAGAAGGCTCTTAATAAGTGTTGAATGAATGTTAAATATTTTTTCAGGTATTTAAAATATGTCCAAGCCTCCTCCTTATGGTCTTTGTACCCAAAAGCAACATGTTGGTGACTCAATTCACAACCTATCTCATGCAGGAAAATACCAAACACACATTAGGTGGTCAGCATACAAAGTTGTTAATAATTAATTGATCTTTGGTAACACTATATCATCATCCTCTACAGTTCACTTTTAAGAAGTTTCTACTAATCATGCTACCTAAATTAGAGATTTAGGAGGGAACAATTGCTAAGAGGTCTATGAGTGGAAGCAGAATAGATACTCAGAATACTTGGCAATAGGTGCGGGATTGTCCCAGTCAGAATGAATATTGGCTGTTAACAACCAGGACTCTGAAATTGGTGCCTACAAGGCTAATGTCAACCCTGGGGTTGGGAAATGGGGTAGGGGTCAGGGGAGAGTCCCTGTGTAGTAAAGAATTTAGCCATAGTTAAGGAGAGATCTAGCCTTTGCCCTCATCTCCTTAAAGATAATCTCTAAATCTTTGGGATTTCCTGCCTGGGGACCTACACCACATCAGGTAGACTAACAATGTGATATATGGTGGGGACTTTGGGTCATGTTGTATCAGTTTGACCTCTGGAATCCACCATGTGGGTAGTTAACTATGTGTCTACATGATGGAGCCCCAGTGAAAATTCTGGACACCAAGTTTCCCTGGTTGGCAATTGTCATGGTTAGGGACGCGTGTCAACTTGGCCAAGTTGTGGTACCTGTTTATCTGATTGGGCAAGTGCTGGCCTGTCTGTTGCAAAGAGGACATTTCATAGGATTAGGTCACGATCACGTCAGCTGCATCCACAGCTGATTCCATTTGTAATCAGCCAAAGGGGAGTGTCTTCTGCAATTAATGATGCTAAATCTAATCATGGGAAGCCTTTTAAGGATGACTCAGAGGAGACAGGTTCCATTCCTACTTTAGCTGGTGAGCCTCTCCTGTGGAGTTCATCCAGGACATCAATCGGAGTCGTCGGCTTTGCAGCCTGCCCTGTGGATTTTGGACTCTGCATTCCTGCGGTCACGTGAGACACTTGTATAAATTTTACATTTGAAAGTGTTCCCTGTTGATTCTGTTTCTCTAGAGAACCCTAACTAATACATCTTGGTACTGGGAGTGGTTCTTAAGAAACAGAATATTAAAAATGGGTTTTTATGAATGGTTTTCTACTCTGACTGGACTCAGAGACACTAAGGACTCTGATTCCCGTAATCAAAATGACACTCCCAATCCATGGAGTGAGATAGTCAAAATATCATCATTCTATTCTCCTAATGCTTCGCTTGTATGAAGCCAGACTCTGGGGGATAATGTTTTTGACACCTTTACAGAGTTTTGTAGAAATAAGAGTTATAGAGATGTTGGTTGGTTGTTGTTAGATACACTGTCTACATTAATGGGTGAAAGGGATGGGTTTAAGGCTTCAAACGAGAAGCTTAAGCACCGTCTGAATGATGTAGACGTTTCTATGAGTATCCTGAAGGAAAATCTTATTTCCTGTAGCCGTAGACTTGAAATCTCTGAAAATCAGACTCAGAATCTTATTGTTAGAGTAGCAACTTTACAACGTAAACTGAAATCTCAATCTTGCATGGTGTCTGCCGTTAAAGTGAGGGCATTGATTGGAAAGGAGTGGGACCCTGAAAAATGGGATGGTGACATATGGATTGATAATGATGTTGGGGGCAAGGTTGAAACCCTAGGCCATGCTGAGTCTTCTCTAGATAACCCTGTAATAGTCTG
>PVIY010000570.1:0-194307 GCA_004026745.1 Myrmecophaga tridactyla | reverse complement strand
ACCCCGGGGAAAGCTGTTGGAACCCAGGGGCCTGGAGAGAAGACCAGCAGAGACCATCCTGTGCCTTCCACATAAGAAAGAACCTCAGTGGAAAGTTAGCTGCCTTTCCTCTGAAGAACCAACAAAATAAATCCCCTTTTATTAAAAGCCAATCCATCTCTGGTGTGTTGCATTCCAGCAGCTAGCAAACCAGAACAACGTTGTTCTTCTAAATAATTTTATTTCATATTAGTGTCCATCTAATTTCTTTAATATCAGAAAAAAATTAAATTCTATCTTCACCACCACTTCCCCATCCCTGCTGCTGTTTATCACTTTGATGTTTGCTCACTGAAAAAAACCACTGTGTACCATTATTTAGTGGTAATATCCAGGTCTTTAAATGTAAACATTGACAAGCAATAATATTCCAAAGTATAACATAAATATTCTTCCTTTGTACTCTAAAATATTATTAAAATATTTTAATAATTTTCACCCAAAGAGCCTTTGACACTCACTTAAATTGGGACATCTGGAGTAAGGATTCTTACCTTTGAAAGGCATTATATCATATCTAATTTCTGCTCAATGCTTTCTTAGAAATGTTGAGCATCTCTATCTTAGTTATTCACTTGAAATAAGGATATTGGAGGTGGAAAAGACAGACTTTTAAAATTCTCTTCCCTTGTAAATCTTTCTTCTGAATCTAGGGAAAGGTGTGTAATAGAGAGTCAACCAGGCTGAAAGATTTCACTCACAGAAAATGCTCTACTAATTCTTCAGATATGAAAAAGGTGGCTGAAGAAAATATGGTACAGCATCAATCTTGCCTCATTTTTTTTCCTTTGTATATATCCCATTTCATGATCTGTAGTTAATTTATGTAACCTAAATTTCACCATTATAAGAAAAGCTTTGTTATCCCCATCAATCTCTATTTCTGACAAACCATTTTTCCCTACCCCACTGCACATGTGCACACACCTAACATAAACACAAATACTTAAACCATCTGAAACTTGGTCTTTGGGAAACCATGTTTCAAAAAAAGATTCCCCCTCATACCTCTGCCATCAGACATTTGAGCGATATTCTCCTATTTTTACCCTCTTAGTGATACCAAAATGTTCCATTATTTTTTACTCAGAATAAATGATTATTGGGTGCCCCAGCATCAACAAGAAGACTCTATACTTGAATACATCATACCAATGCTTGAGGGAATAGAGATGGAGGAAATGACAAACTTACTCAAAAGTCCTGCCAACTCAGCTCCAAGATTCAGGAAGAATACATTTCCTCGCCCTCAGTAATACTGGTGTGGAGAATGTAATGGAAGTGAAAGGAATGGTAGGAAGGATAGAAAAAGGGGGACAATTTAAATCTGGAGTATTTGGAATTGATTATTAACAGTTGTCATTTCCCAATTAAGTAAACAATTGGTAAAGTAACTGAAGACCCTTTCCCATTGGTTCTCAGTGTTTGGAATGTTGCCCACTTAACATCTTTTATTTTACATTTAAGGAATGAGTTTCAAATTTTATCTTATTCATTAGCTGTATTATATATATATATATATATAATTTTTTGAGAATAAAAGTACTATTTTTAGGGGAAAACAGAATTGTAAAAGAACTCTGAAGACATCTTGAGCATCCAGAGAAAATGCTCTACTAATTAAATTAAAATTAAACTTTTGATGAAGTAAAGAGAAATATAGGGAGGTCAAGCTCCAATAAATTTGGATTTTAAAATTATGAACCATCAAAATTCAGAAATGGTATAAAATTAAGAATTTTTAAATTTTATGATACATTTAATATTTTCAATTTTTTTTATTTCAAATTATATCTTTGCAAAGTTAACCTCATAGTCAGGAAAAAAAAATGTTATTAAGATTTAGACCATTGTATTACAGCCTAACATACTGGGGATACTTCACAACTTCAAAGGAAGAGATGGAGCACAAGAAATCAGTCTGCTCTTTAATGTAAATTAAAAATGGCCATGGTAAGCACTAATTATGATGTCATTTTAATGACTTCTTGGCAACTGCCCATATATCTACATATTATATAGATGATTTTTTTCACCTTGCTCACACTTTTCATTATATAAATTATTTTAAGCTATTAATTTTATATTAAGTATATGAATAGGGTGCACTAAATATGTTGAGTTCTCATTATATTTCTCACTACTGAGGAAGAAATGGCATGTCACTAACCTCTTCTAACAGGGCTCACAAATTGAAATACCTCATGTACTCCTGTATATATAAACTTTCTAAAACACAGCTCAGGTTATAAATGACTTCAGTAGTCCCAACACTTGTAACGTTATATTTAGCCCACAGCTTTATCTGGCTTTTAACACAGTCATAATCCTTCCCATCCTGCTCCCATTTACATAGGCTGTGCCCTAAACTAATTGTATCATTTGACATTATATCTGCTGGTCCCAATCATTTCAATGTTAGGAACCAGACACACTCTTCAGAGTGAATGAAGATCTTCAAAAAGCAATTGTAGGATAAATATATCAATACCATATTGAAAATTATAATGAAAAATGTTTATTTTAATGAATTTAAACATGACCAAAAATATATTAAATTATAGAAACATTTTATAAAAATAACTCATTTTAAAAAATGAGAGGTTGCATTATTTTTCATTTTTGCAAATCTCCTTAAAGTCTTGTTTGATAGAAGACAAGCAATGCTAATAACGGCTTCTGTATTCAATCTGCTGTAATATGTTCTTCTTTTGATGTATGGATATGTCAAAAATTGGGTACCAGGAATAAAAATATTAGAAAAGGCA
Source organism: Myrmecophaga tridactyla (assembly GCA_004026745.1). Classification (NCBI taxonomy): domain Eukaryota; kingdom Metazoa; phylum Chordata; class Mammalia; order Pilosa; family Myrmecophagidae; genus Myrmecophaga; species Myrmecophaga tridactyla. The sequence continues at coordinate 191,500 of PVIY010000570.1, read as the reverse complement.
GAAGTATTTTTAAATTTGTTTTGGTTTGCTAAAGCTTCCAGAAGGCAATATAACAGAAATGGGTTGGCTTTTTCAATGGAAAATTTTCAGGTTACCCATTTACACTTCCAAGATCATGAAAATGCCCAAATTAAGGCATCAAGAGGGGGATGTCTTCTCTCAGGAAAGACTGCTAGCATCCAGGGCTCCTCCACAACATAGGAAGGCACATGGAAATGTCTGATGGTCCTTCTCTCTAAAATGTCTCTGTAGGCATTATCTTTCTAGGCTCTCTCTCTATCAGTTCTCTTACAGGACTCTAGTGAAGGGTTCAGACCTGCTTTGAATTGGGTGCGTCACATGTCCATGGAAACAGCCTAATTAAAGAGTCCCGCACACAACAGGCCTGCCCCCACAAGAATGAATTAAAAGAACATAATCTTTTCTGGGGTACATAAGGATTTAAACAGCACAAAAACCTTTTCGGGTAATTGTGAATATCTTCTTTGATACTGCACTAAAACTTAGCAATTTGCCATGTGAAATCTGAAACTATAGCAACAATATTTGTTGCTGTTACATTAAAATTCACTGGTTTTTCTTGCTCTTTGACTGGAGCTTTTGCTCATATATGAATTTGCACCATCATGCATTAAGCATGTGGAAAATAGTAATTTACTAAATTTTGAAGACCCCTAGAAATATTGATATAGTTAGGCATTAAATATCAAGAAATAACTCATATTCATTAGTATCATCACTGATCTTTCAAAACTATTTTTTGAGTATTGGAAAGCTATCTGTCTCATGGTAGGAGGTATAAGTATTCCAAAATTTTAGTTTTTGTCTGAAAACAAGAATTATCATTGGCAACTAATAGTGCAAATTAAGTGTAAATTAATTTCTTTTGAAGCTATATTGAGTAGTTAATCTTGGAAAGGATCAGATATTAGTCCTTGGAACTCTTCCCTATGTGTTCTCACTGTTGGAGTTCATACTTAGTGCCATAGTTTTAGATATTATCTATATGCTGATAACTTTTAAATGTGTCTTCCAGCTTACTTCAATAATTTATTTAAGAAAATATATAACAATTACCCGGGATTGTATAATAATTTTTTGAAATAAAAAATGGTGTTTCATGCAAAATACTAGTTCAGATAACAAATCAAACAACCATACTAATGATATTGCCCTGAAAAAAAACAAACAAACAGGATTTGTTGTTCAACAAAACTGTTTTTATGGACATCACATCTTTTTCTTACAAAATGCTAAAAAGACATGCACTCAGGGGTAGAGTTTGTACTATCAAAAGTTTGATTTTTTACAGATTTAACTATGAAATTGCTTTCTTTTGTCATAGCAAAGACTACAATGACAACTAGCAATGTTGGTTCTACTTCGTTGATTCATGCTATGGTGCTAGCTGTTGTACCCATTGATTTTGCACCATCAGGTCAATTATCAACACAGGGGAGAGAGAGTACCCAAGAACTGAAGTATGTTATGAAAATAATTCTTTGCAAATCCATGAAAGGTTTTAGGATCCATATAGAGGTCTTATTAGTCAGTGTTCTCTAGGGAAACAGAATCAACAACAGAGATCTGTAAATATTATGAGATTTTATAAAAGTGTCTCACACAACTGTTGGAAATCTACAAGTCCAAATTCCATAGAGCAGGCTGCAAGCTGGCAACTCTGATGAAGGTTTTCAATGAATTTCCCAGGCCCGGGGAAAGCTGGTTGACTGAAGTAAAGATGGAAATTCTTTCTTTGCTGCTGAAGTCATCACTTCTCCTTTTAGAGCCTTCAAATGATGGGATTAAATGTCTGATTTTGAAGACATTCTCTTTAGTTGATTGTAGATGTAATCAGTCAATAAATACAATCAAATTACTGATGATTTAAGTTCAGAAAAAGGACAGTGCTTCCTTAATCAGAAAACTGGGTACCATTATCTGGCCAAGTCGACACATGAGCCTAACCATTATTGGGTCCATGACGCATACTTTGAAAACCTGTGGTTCATGTCATTTTCTCTGTCTGGAATTCCCTTTCACCTCATCTTTGACAATCCAAATTCCCCACCTTTAATTTTAGAGTGGTCTACATAAGATGTCCATCATGAAATCTTTTCACATCCCCCAATTTAAAAATAGTGTCTTTTACATCTGAATATATAGACATTTATACTCTGTCGATAAAAGGAAAAGACATGATCCTTATCCTTGATGAAGTCATATTTTATTATGAGGAGATCTATTTATGTAATAGTAATTTACAACACAATGTGATTTGTGTAACAGAGTTACACAGAGCACACTGAAGGAGCACTGAGACGTGTTTTGGAAAGTGCTAATCTTAAAGCCAGAAATTCCTGAACAAAGTAGATGATATTTGATATTCGTGGCATGGAGGTCAGAGGAAGGGGAGCTATGCCCAATAAGAAAACATGCAAAGCTACAGAGGACAGAAAGACTGGTAACATTCACTTTGTTCATGAGAAAGGTTAGGACACGTTGGGGCCAATACGTTGATGAAACATGAATGAGTTAAAGTCAGGCGAATCTAGCAATATAAAATTATTGATGCCACTTGTGAAAACACATCAATTATAGAGATAAACTAATCACTACTCATCAAACATCAGAATGAGGTCACTAATGAATCATGGACTCCAAATTGTGGCATATGGCTATAGAGCATTTGAGTTGCTAATTGTTCTTGAAGTGTGATAGAGTACAAGGGACTTATTTGATTTTTTGTGAGGTGTAACTCAGCATCTGGCCATTGCAACTTTTTGTAAAGTAATATTTACATTCACTCAAAAGACATTTGGTATGAGTTCAATTTTTCCATAAAAGTTTAAAATTCTAATGAGAAATAGTTTTGTTTGTTTGTTTGTTCAGTTGAGTGGGTCTAAGGACCTGAATTTTCCAGAAATATCAATGTTTATAGAGGATCTTGAAGAGATCCCCACTTAAGAAAATGTAACCCAATGTTCTTTTCCTTCTTAGTTTACTCTCTATATACATGCTTCATATTTTGATTTTTTGTATAATATAGAGTAACCACTTTTATAATTTTTGGCTAGTATAAGACTCAATAACACATTTTTTCCAGAGAACTAAATACATAATACCGTTTTTTTAAAAACAGTTTTATTGACAGAGGTTTAATTAGACTTTTTGGTTTTGTCCACATTATAAATAAGGTGCCATGTCAAATCACTATGTGTCTACCATCCTTATTTAACACTAAACCAGTAGTATGGTAAGTATAATTTACACTGATATATTTTTAATAGAAATATCTGTTATCTAGTACCTTTATGTAAAGCATGATACTGCTATTGAAAATTAATATATTATGTCAGGGACACACAGAAAACTGAGGAAACATCACATAGATAAATAAATATTTTTTTTATTGATTGTCCAGCAAAAGAGTAGCATAATGTTCTTCTTATATATTTTACCAAAGTAACATTCCTTACAAATAATTTGGGATATTCACAAATATAATTTTAGTCTATATTTCATATGACATCCACATTTTGATGAATGGACAAATATCTTCATATTAATTTATTTTATTCCATCTAGAACATATTATATTTGTTTGTTGGATTGATTTTTCCTCATGGACCTAAACATAGACATTTTTTTAAGTATATTCTTCTAATGATGTCAAATGTTGTATCTAAAACAGTGATAGGGCAAAATGAGCCATGTGTGAACATGAACAGCTAATTATGCTGACTTATTGCCATATTACTTCTTTCAGTTTTACTCTTTGCGTTTTCACTTATGTTCACTAATCATTGACCACGGAGAATGTCTTTGACATAATACCTATAAGGTTCACCTATCAATAAAAGTAAAACCCTTGGCTTTACCTACTGCACTGGTCTATGTAGATGATCTCTTCTTAATCCCATCCATCAAGACTGTCTTCATATATTACGTCTCCATTCAGGCAAAATTATTTCTTGTCCTCAGAGCAGAAAAGATCCTATCAATATCTAGGTAGCCATCTAATATACACACTGAAAATATATGCCCTCGGACACTCAGTTTATCATAACAATATCAGAATAGAAAGAAAGAACAGAACCGTGCCAAAGAATATGAAGAGATATATCAACATATGCTAAAATAGTTACCCAATTGGTCATTAAATTTATATCCTTGAATTCTGGCAGCCGGGATAAAAATAGAAACATGATAGATTATGTAAATTTCATTATCTGGTAAAAAAATCAGAAGAATATATACCAGTTTTTTAAAGGAGCTCATTTTTCCTGGAAAGAAATTATAGAGGCAATGTATCAATGTATTCCACAATATAATATTCAGCTCAATTGTTAAGACACATCATGATTTTTTATATCTATCAATGTGGAAATTAATCTATGGAATTCAGATCATATCGCGTGGGTTAATTACTAAATACTTAGCCAGTTTGGGGGCACAAGAATGACCCTTGTGATCTAAGAAAGGTAGCGTTGAAGGTGGTTATTAAATAAAAACTAGTGAGTACATTCAGTACTGGAAATAAAAACAGAGATATAATGCATGAAGTAGCCTCTTTTGAGAGAACAATCTAAATTCCCAACAGTAGTATTTGCTCTTTCATTTTTTAAATCTATTGGACAAATTTTATTCTTTAATTCACTGACCTTATCTTTTCATTCATAATTAGTTCAGAAAACATTTATAAGCTAACTAGGTTCACCAGGGTCTTTACTAGGATCTGAGGCCATAAGAGACTGTGATACTGTTCGTTTTTATCAAAGTTATGGAGATTGCTGGGGGTTGCTCTGTCTGGTGAAACTGTTACTGAAATGACTGTCATCTTATTCCAAAAGTAGTTTCTGTTTAAAGTTTCTTTGTGGCAGCACACTTGCCAAATGGAGGATTGAAATATATTTCATTTGACAAAAAAAGTAGTGAGTGAATTCTATATATGTAGACACAGCCTGGTATACAATACGAAAGTGTGTATTTCTTCTTTTTTTCATTTTATTTCCAGATAGGAAGTACATTCATAAAAAATGACAATTTGACATTCCAAATGTGGCATTTACAACAAATTTTACATACTGTCTTTCTGCATGGTTCAAGTATACATGAAATCTATCAGAATGAACATTCTTAAACTCATAGCTATCTCATGAGAATTTTCTTAGCACTTAAGTGCATGAATGGGTATATCAGTCATTTCTCTGTCTCAAGAATCATGTCATCTAAACTGGTTGATTAGATGTATCAGCGTCAGTCATCCTCAATGTCCCAAAGATAACATTAGGAAGAATAAAATACAATGAAAACTCTAATCCCTCTTTCTTTCATAGTTCTGTGTTTGAAGTAGAGGACCACCTGATACCACATATTTTCATTGTAATATCGCAGATTGAATTGAACACAAAACTGTTTGTTCCTGATCTATAAACAGCACCAGAATCCATATTTCTCATGAATTTCCTGCCACAGCACTGCATGTTCTCTTCATCATGCAGCCAGTTTATTATAATTCCCTTTGAGCACAGCTTCCAAGTGTCTGAATCTGTCAGTTGGAGTTAAACAGCACGAAGCTTCACCACCATTCTAGGCAATTGGATCTTAGTATCACTGCTGCATTTCCTGACTTGGATGCCAGTAAACTATCTTTATGTGACTTTAAGCTAGTTGGCTTCAGCTCACTTAAAGGTGCATCTCTCAGCCATAATTGAGAGTTCTTCTCAAGCTTCAGATTGGCAGCCTGAACACATGCATTTGGAGAAGAAAGTGCACTTGGTCTCTAGGGTTATGTTTTCACAATATTCCAACATATGCCCAAGTGTAGGAAGAATAACATTGATGGAGTTCTCTGTTTTGTTTGTTTGTTTGTCTGTTTTTGCAGATAATCTTTGACAGGCAAAAAAGGGATATTCACCTACACCAATATGTATATATTACTGGCTGACCTGACCTCCAGAGAAAAAGAGGGGAAATTTCATTTATGTTATCATTTTATTTTAGTTGTGTTAGTTTGAGCTCTGTATATCTAGATGTCTAACATATCAGTTAATTTAATCAGACATCACTATGAACAAATAAGGAAAAAAGTTCCTTTAATTACTCATTTACATATTCATTATAAAAATACATTAATCATTTGTACGTGTCAGTCACTATGCTTGTTATAAGCTAAGTATTCAAATATGAATCAAATGAGCTTCTCTACTACCCAAGTGTTATGGATTGTATTATGTCCCCCAGAAAGCTTTCTTCAAGTCCTAACTCCAGATCTGGTAGATGTAAACCCAGCTGTAAATAGGATTTTTGGAGAAGTTATTAGTTAAGGTGAGGTTAAACTGAATCAGGGTGGGCTTTAATCTAGTATACCTAGGTTCTTATAAGCAGAAGAAATGTGGACATAGTAGTGGGAGACAGAAGACCATGTTATGGAAGCAGAGATTGAGTTATGAATTTCTGGGAAACCACCATCAGAATGCTGCAGAATTCATAAAAATTATGGTCTTTCAACACCTCAATTTTGGATGTCTAGCACCAGAACTTTGAGACGATAAATTCCTGCTGTTTAAGCAGGCCAGTCTGTGTGTTTCTTATAGTCCTGCCGATATAAGACATTACAGTTTTGCAGTTTAGTGGAAGAAATAGATACTAAAACCAATACACCAAGGGAATCTGCTCTGCATCAGAGGTATGAACCAGGATGGATTCATACCAACTTCCAAGAGGAAGTACACCTTCTGCCTTATTAGACATGGTGGCTTTCCCAGAGATGGTGACATGAACATCAACACCCCTCACTGACTTATCCACACATCCGTACTTAGAACCTACACAATGTAGGTTCATTTTCTTCTTTAATAACATTACTTCACAATGCTCTACTTCCAAGGCTGAGGTTCCTAGTGAGGGGAGAGGGAAAATCTGATTAAAAAATATCTGTCACCAATCAGCTTTGAGTCTCAAAGACACTCCTGACATTTTTAGGAAGAAGACTATTGAAAATCAAGCTTTTGGCTGGGGTCAGGGGATAATTATTCAAGTTAGCATAGCAACACCAAGTTCAAGAAACTAGATAAATGTGTTACTTTATACCTAGGACAAGGATAGCAAGAAGGACAATGGCAGTAGAAATTCTTCATATACTGCTTCTCGCACACCCCTCCTGGTATTGAGCTTCAGGAGGGAAGTTAATTTGAAACATTCAGATGGATAAGTATAGGCAGCTATTAGGGAAGAACACCTGAAGGCATGCTTTATGCGGACTAAGAAGAAAAAGTTGTCAAATTTTAATGCACAAGTAATGCACATGAAGATGGTACAATAGAAACTGTGAGAGACAGTTAGATAGGTAGCTTCAGGAAGCTCCCTGTGTTTCCTAAAGAAAACAAAGAAGGACGTAAATACCAAAGTAAAGAGATATAGGTTTCCAAGAGGTCTACTGCATCCAAAAGACATGGGGTCATGACAAAGAAACCATCATCAACAGGACTTTAGCAACCAGGGGCAAATAGCTGAGATGATGGGCTCCAGCTATAGGTGCAGGTATGTCAGCTCCCAAGACCAATTTCTGACAAATTTCTATGTCAATTATTAAAGGAAATGCATTGCATCAGACATTCTACTGAGACTAGTAGGAACCAGAGGTTACCTTTTTCCATGTGCTATAAGGACTCAAACTCTTCACACACCCGTCCCCCAAACTGGATATGAGATGGTGGAATATCGGAGGCATAGCATTTGAAAAAACCAAAGACCTTCTATGTACCTACTTTCATAGAGCATTAGATACTGAATAGACTGAGAATTTATATTAAAGGAATTATTGAGACATTCTTAAAATGCAAGCCTAAATAACTACCAACCAGTGGAATAGTATGTCTTAATGGAAATCAAATCAGTCATAGAAAATAAAGAAGGTACAGTTTCTTTATGAATTTGAAATTAATGTGAATTAATGTTATAACTTTATATTTACTGAACATATAATGGAAGCTAGAGGTGGAATTGGTGAAAAAGATAAATAACCCATTTTTCTTGAGGATCTCAGATTTAAGTGGAAATGTGGGTATACAAATAAGATATTAAACTTATTATGAGTTGCACAGGTTGCTCAATGGTAGAATGCTCACCTTCCATGCAGACATTCAGGTTTGATTCCCAGGACATGCACCAAAATAAAATTTAAAAATAAAAATAAAACTAGCATGAGATCTCCTATAGTAGAAAAAGAGAATCCTATGGGAGTCCATAGATGGGGCACTTAACTGAATCTTTTTAGTAGTAGGTGTCCAGGAAAGACTCCCAGAAGGGAATAAAGACTGAGAGGAGACATAGAGGATGGATATGTTAAAGCACTATCAGTCAGACTGGCCTTAAAATTGTGAATACACAGATTGCTGTGCCCCATGGACAGAAATTTCAAAGGCACTAACACTATCTAGAAACTATCCAAAACATAGACAGCATTCTGAGTCATGTCTCCAGATTATACAACTTGCCTTCATTTATCTAAACAGTGCCTTGATAAAAACATAGCAGGTATACTAGATTGAACTGTCTAATTATTTTGCCACAGAAGATATCAGCCAGCTGGATGACTTATATGCAAGGACACAGGGTTCTCTCCTAGCCATCCCAGTTCAACATTTTCATCAAATATGATGAAGATTTACATCATGATACTTAATTCATAATGATCAACAAGGCGAAGAGATGGTGAATACAATAAAAGACAGATCAAGACCCAAATGATTCAAAAGACTTAAGTCATTATTTTGATCCCCCAAGACACCATTAGACAAAAATATATGTATAAATGGCATGAGACAAGTCTTAGCCAAACCATATATGGGAAAAGAATAAGTACAAAAATAAAAGTTAGCTATTTGGTCAACAGTTCACTCAATGTAAATCAATGGTGTGTCTCAGACTAAATTAATGTAATCTTTTAAGCTAGTATTTTTTAATGCAATTTTATTGAGATATATTATGTACACATACTATATAATCATCCAAATTGTATGATGAGTGGTCACAGTATCATCATATAGCTGTGTATTCATCACAATACATTTCTGAACATTTTCATTACTCTCCTCAAAAATAAGAATGAAATAAAAAGTTATAGTGAAAAAAGAACACCAAAATACATCCCATATTCCCTTCCCCAACTATTATTTATTTATCTGTTTTTGTCTGTTCTGTTTTTCTTACTCATCTGTCCATACAGATGGATAAAAGGAGTGTCAGTCACAGGGTTTTCACAATCACAGAGTCACACCTTAAAAGCTCTATAGTTATTCAATCATATTCAAGAATCAAGGTTATTGGATTACAGTTCAACAGTTTCAGGTATTTCAGGCATTTCCCTCTAGCTACTCCAAAAACTGAAAAGGAATTTCTATATACTGTATAAGAATAACCTCCAGAATGGCCTTTCAACTCTACTTGAAGTCTTTCAGCCACTGAAACCTTATTTTGTTTCATTTTTCTTCTCCCTTTTGGTCAAGAAGGCTTCCCCATGCTCATGATGCCAGGGCCAGGCTCATCCCCCGGGTACATGTCCCACATAGTGGAGAGGGCCATGAACTCACCAGCAAAGTAGGCTTAGAGAGAGAATAGGCTGGTATTGTTAATAGAAATATAATATTTGCAAGGAGGGGATAGTCTTAGTTTTGCACATCTACTATGATAAATACCACACATTGATTGGCTTAAACAATAGGAATTTGTTGGCTCACAGTTTTGGAGGCCAAAAGTTCTAAATTAGGATTTTAGCAAGGGCATGATATCTTTAAAGTCTGCAGTGTTCTGGTTATGGCAATCCTTCATCACATAGCAATCTCTCTCTCTGACTTCTTCTACTTCTGGTGTCTGGGTTTTATTGATTTCTGGCTTGTACTTCCATGTCCAATATTCTTTGCTTAAAATATCTCCAGTCAGTATAAAGGTGAGGCCTGCCCTCATTCATTTGGCTACACCTTTATAATTATGACATCTTCCAAAGTCTTATGTACAAATCCATGGGAATGTGGATTGAGACTTCATTATGTCTTTGTGGGGGACATAATTCAATCTGTGAAAGGATTAAAAATCCCTTTTGTATGCTGTTTTTCATGCACATTTGGAATATTGGGTGGAATCTAAGTTCTATACTTAATTTATGCAAATTGGCATATCTATTTTGTTAATAAACATTTCATGGGTGCTTATAATCTATAAATCATGGTACTGATTTAGGAAAATCAGTTTCTTTGCTTACAGTCTTTATTGGCAATATTGAGGGACAGTCAGATTGAACTTGTAGAAGAATAGTTCAGCAGGGAACAAAGTTTTGTGAAATAGTAGAGATACAACTGAAGATGTCTGCAACTTGGAAATTAGAAAGAATTTTGCAAGTCCAGTAAAGAAAGTGAACAATAGGAAGATATTGAAGGATTTAAGCACTGGGATAATATAAAGAGATTTATTTATTTTTTAATTGCTTTGGCTATAGACTTGTGTTCTAGTTTGCTAGTTGCTGGAATGCAATATACCAGAAATGGAATGGCTTTTAAAAAAGGGAATTCAATAAGTTGCTATTTTACAGTTCTAAGGCTGAGAAAATGTCCCAGTTAAAGCAAGTCTATAGAAATGTCCAATCTTAGGCATCCAGGGACAGATACCTTGATTCAAGAAGGCCGATGAAGTTCAGAATTTCTCTCTCAAGTGGAAGGGGACATGGCAAACACAGTCAGAGTTTCTCTCTCATCTGGAAAGGCACATGTTGAACATGGTCAGTGTTCCTCTCTCATCTGGAAGGGCACATGGCAAGCATGCTGTCATCTGCTAACTTCTTCTCCTGGTTTCCTGGCTGGCGGACTCTGCTTTTCGTGGATATATCATTCTATTTTGCTCTCTCTGAATCACCTTTCTCCAAAATGTTTCCTCTTTTATAGGACTTCAGAAGCTAATCAAGACCCACCCAATTGGGTGAAGACATGTCGTCACCTAATCCAGTTTAACAACCACTCTTGATTTGGTTATATATCCAGGGGGATGATCTAATTATAATATAGTATTGAATAAGGATTATTCTGCCTTTATGAAAATGGGATTTTGACTGAAACATGACTTTTCTAGGGCCCATACATCCTTTCAAACCAGCACATTCCACCCTCTGGACTCCAAAAAAAAGACATGTTTTCCACATATACAAAATACATTTATTCCACAACAATATCAGAGAACCTTAAACCACTTCAGTAATATTACAAATACAATGCAAGGTTGAAACCAGTACAAAATCTCAAAATTAGTTACAAGCATGGTCTGTTCTAAGGTAAAATTATCCTCTGGCTTTGGACCTGTAAAAACCCAAGATAAGTCATTTGCTGCAATCATACAAAGGAGGAACATTCATGGGATACATATACCCATTTCCATAGGGAGGAAAGAACACAGGGGTCACTGGATCTATACAGTTTTGAAAACCCACAGGGCAAAGTCCATTAGATTTCAAACCCTGAGAGTCATTTATCTTTGGGGCTCTAGAAAGTGGCAGTCCTACCATTTCCAAAGGTCTATGTAGAGGCCTGCCTCTCTCCAAATACAAGCTTGGGGCATATTATGGAGACCACCTTTCTCTTGGTTCCACCCTCTCCAAGCATTGGGGTTTCACCCATCTCTCTGCCTTCTGCAGGACACATGATCAACCCCTCCATGTTGTGGCAGTCAGGGTCTCCCAATCCCCAAGGAATGTGCTTCACCCTCTCCAAGACCTGAGATAGCATGACTCTTTCACTGCACTGAGATGGAAGGCCCATCCTCTGCCTTTGGGGCAAATTCACCCTCTCCATGCACTTGGGTGTGTCCACTCTCCTGGCCTGAGGCTTCTTGACTTCAGACCTCAGCCTCCATGGTTTTGCCTCTGAAGTTACTTTTCCTCCAATGTGTCCCTTCTCTGAACCCCCCAGTTCAGACTGGCAGCAGCTCTGTTTATACAGGTCCCACAGCACTCTTGTTGGCTTTCTATGCAGTAGCTTTGGATTGTACACATCACACATAAGGAGTTTCCACAAATCCTTCCTGGCTTTCTCTGAATTGGCTGACTGGTTCCACATTTAGCCAAGTCCTCATGTGGGGCACTATTCTCTGGGGTGTCCCTTCCTGGAGGCCCAGAATTTTCCAGAACATCAATTTCTGGTTTCTTTGAATCCAAGAGTTCAGTTCTCAGCTTATCCCTTTCCTGTCACATTTCACTATAAGCTGTGAGGAGAAACCAGGCTGCACTTTCGACATTTAATTTGGAGATCTCTTCTGCTAAATATCCAAGTGCATGGCTTTTAAAATCTGCCTTCCAGCCAAAGCCACTAGTCAATTTTACCAGATTATCTGCTGTTTTAAAACAAGACTCATCTTCCTTCCAGGCTATAATAACACGTACCTCATTTCTGTCTAGGGTTTTATCAGAAGTGTGTTTAGAATCCACATTTCTATCAACAGTCTCTTCAAAGCATTCTAAGCCTTCTCTATCAAGCATCTCACAACTCTTCTAGAATCTTCCCTTTATCCATTTAAAAAGTCATTTCAACATGTTTGGTATTTGTAAATCATCCTGTTCTAGTTTGCTAGCTGCTGGAATGCAATATATCAGAAACGGAATGGCTTTTAACAAGGGGAATTTAATGAGTTGTTAGTTTACAGTTCTGAGGCTGAGAAAATGTCCCAATTACAACAAGTCTATAGAAATGTCCAATCAAAGGCATCCAGGGAAAGATACCTTGGTTCAAGAAGGCCAGTGAAGTTCAGGGTCTCTCTCTCAAGTGAGAAGGCACATGGCGAACACAGTCAGTGCTTCTCTCTCAGCTGGAAGGGCACATGGCAAACATGGCATCATCTACTAGCTTTGTCTCCTGGCTTCCTGTTTCATGAAGCTCCCTGGGAGGTGTTTTCCTTCTTCATCGCCAAAGGTCACTGGCTGGTAGACTCTACTTCTTCTTGTGGCTATGTTGTTCTGCTCTCTCTGAATCTTTCATTCTCCAAAATGTTTCCTCTTTTATAGGACTTCAGAAACTAATCAAGAACCACCCAAATGGGTGAAGACATGTCATCACTTAATCCAGTTTAACAACTACTCTTGATTTGGTTTTATCTCCAGAGAGATGATCTAAGTACATACAATATTGAATAGGGATTATTCTCCCTTTATGAAATGGGATTTTGATTGAAACATGGCTTTTTTAGGGTCCATGCATCCTTTCAAACCAGCATAATGTGGTGTTTTCTTTTAATTCATATATAAAGTTATTTCTAAAATAACTACTTTAATTGACACTAGAATATTTATTTATTACAGCAATAAACACTTATTTTTTTCTCATTTTCCTTCTGTACCCATTTAACTAATGGGATTTGACTTTAATGTTATGATATGACAGAAAAATAAAAACTATCAATGAAGGCTATTTGTGAATTATGCACATGTAAAAATCCAACAAATTTCAAAGGCTCAATCCACTTCCTTCAACCATTGATAAGTTTTGTGAACAGATGGGGTGAAATTCCTCAATGCCAAAACCAAAATTCAAAGTTTAAAAGATGTATAATTTTCCTTCTTTAATATAGAACATTTGAATCCAATTTTTATACTATTTCTCTAACATTATTTCAATAAATATTCATTTAGGATAATTAAATGCAGTAACTTTTTAGCTATTGTAGATATAAAAAAAATCATTTCCTACATTGAAGAGATCACATCCTGGTAGAAGGAAATGGTTATGACCTCAAATGATTACAATATAATATGATAAACAACACACAAAAGCTACATGGAGAGTGCTACCATAGTATAGAGAGTGAAAGTTGTTAATTATACGTACAAGCTTTGGGTAAGCTTCACAGTGAGGGCTACAGAGAAATATGAGAAGAAAAATTCTTTGAAGAGACAGAGAGAACATGTTTAGAATAGATTTCCAATCTAGGATCTGTTGCACACATTTCAAATTCTCATCAATTAACTTTATATTCAGTCCAATTCAACAAAAATTTATTTAACACCATGCTTGAGGCATTGTTCTCGGAATATGGATAAGTAAAGTTTGTAGTCATTTTTATTGATGTGTTATGAAACAGTTATATTCTCAATTCTTTACATGAATTATACTATGATCTCCACAGAATAAGATTATTAATGGAATTTTAAGCCTGTGGAACATATAGTCTAGTGATGGGAGAATTATATGTACATGTAGCTAGTACAATGATGGACATACACATAGGGTAATATGAAAAGAACATCAAAGATAGGAGTTTTGTCTAATCTTAGAAGAGAAATTAGGATAGGGAGTTGTAAATTAAATTGAAAAAATCTCTTACATGGGGATGATATCAGAGTTTCCCTCAATTATGGGTAAAATACAGGAGAGAAAAGAACAGTGGTAGGTTGAGAGGCAGGGAGAGGTTATTCTGGAAAAACATGATATGACTGCAGTGTTTGGAGAACCAAAGGAACACACTCAAGTCACACAGCAAATGCATAATGGAATGAGAATTTTGGATAAAACAGATAACTTTTCAAATTTATAACTGAGTCATAACTCATGGAACTGAAGAGTTGATAAATGTGAGATCAGGGACATTCTGTTTAATCAAGAAAAAATTCTTAATCTCTAATTGGTATAATATGCTCTGTCCCTCTTTGTGAGCAGTCAATTACAGACTATCTTCTTTGAGCTCGGCAGTGTCAATGCTATTCAAACTTAAATGGTGGCAGACATTTAGAACTTTTCTAAAGAGGAGATTCTGTGCAGATATTTATTTATTGCCTCTTGGGAAAGAAGGGCATAATTTAGTTCCTTTGCCAATGAAAGAATAGGTGAAATAACTTAATAGATGATAATAATGTCATAGCTATAAGCTACACTTATTTAGATCTCACAGTGGTTATTGATTTCTCCAAAATCCCATAGAGTGAGAGCAGAGAAGATTTCATCATCTTGCATTGTGCTTGAGGAAATATAGGTACAGAAAGGTAATTTGAGTTGCTTGAGAATACAGATACCATTGTTTATGATCCAGTGCTCCAAAGAACACACCCATTCTTGTTCTTGGGAGGTAATACTGGACATATCTGAAAACCTAATATAACTCAGCTATATTGATTTTGGATTGAGTATAAAATAGACTACTTTAATATTTATAATCTATTCCACCTTATCACTTCCATTACAAAAATAATTACTTGAAATGGACCCTTGCTATTTTGGCTACTTGATGATGAGTTGCTTTTATCATCAGTTGAAATTAAACATATTTTGGTAATTTTGTTTTTTCCCCCCAAATAATGAGTCAACTAGGAGTTAAGCTATAAATAAACAAAGTCATCAAAAATAATGGGCTTATACAACAAAATAATAAGATTACCTTCTTTGATTCTTTGAGGCAATACAATTTATATAAGAACTAAGTTTTATCTTATTTATTTAAACCACACCTTAATTAAAATTATGAGCTTTCCACTAAAGAGAGGTAAAAGAAAGGAAAAACCTTATTAAGTTGAAATAGTGTGTAGAAAAATGCCTAAAATATTTGAAAATAAAAAAAGAGCACTTCAATTAGACAGAACATAGCAGGTGCTCTCTGATAAACCTCTCATGCCTTGCCATGACTTTCTTTGAGATATGTGACAAAGGAATTTGTCAGGAGTGCATTAAAACCTTAGAAATTATTCTCTATTACTGACATTCTTTACTGAATCTGCAGAGAATTTCCTCAAGTTTTATTCATTCTTTCAGCAAATATCTTGTTTCTACTATGTTTTAACAAGTTTTAGATACTTCAATACAAAAATGTTCCTTGGCTTTCAATTTTTCAGAGATTAGTATTCAGAAAAGTAAGCATTTACAACATAATTTCTACAGGAGAAATTTGTACATGAGAGTAAGGATAAGAGATTGTAGAGGTATCGCCAACTCAGCATGAAGCTTGATCGAGGACTCTTTCCTGGAAGATCTGACATGATCCAACTGTAGATTCAATTGAACTGTAAAAGTTATGGAGGAGGAACAGGTGAAGAAAGCACCTGTTCAAAAGAACAGTAGCTGCAAAATCACAGGTGCAGATTAGTTGGCTAAATAGTATATCTCGATATAGGACTGATGCTCAAAAAATTTCTCTCAATCAGATCAAGATTGGATTTAGAGACCAGAATCTGGTTGATGTTATGAGTGGAAGGCAAGTGGAAGAGCTGTGAAGAAAGGAGGGATGCAGTTGTTGGAAAGCCAACAGGGACTGACATTATCAGAATAATAATCTCTGGTGTTCTATTTTATCATTGTTCTACAGAGAAGCAAGAAGAACCATCAGGTTAAATGCACATGCACATGCAAATGCACACACACACACACACACATATATGGGGAGGAAATGGCTAATGCTACCATAGGACAGGGAAGTCCAAATTTCATAGGTCCATAGGGCAGGATTCAAGCTGGAAATGCCAATAATGGTGATTCTGAAGTCTGGTAGTTCTATATTCTCCAAAGAAAGTGAGTTTACTGAAGGCGAAGACAAATAATTCTTTCTAATTTCTAAAATCTTCAATTGATGCTTTTAACACCTGTAACTGATTGGATGAGTAGACTTGCCACATTGCTTTGGGCAATCTACTTTGTTGATTGTAGATGCAGTCAACTGATTATAGATGCCAATCCATCTATGAAACCCTCACAAGCAACAATAAGGCCAGTGCTTGCTTGACCAAACTACTGCACACCATAGCCTAGCCAAGTTGGCACAGGAAATTAATAATCACAAGTATTTTTGTTTATGCTTTGTTGTGGTTTATATAATTATTCCTTATCCTGAACAAGGATTACTGAGTAAAGGTGAGTTATATATTCTAAAAAATACTTTCTCAATATTTCTATGATGTAGAAGACTAGGAAAAGAATGAAGACATTTATTTCCATCTGAAAGAACAATATTGGCCTTACTAATATCTCATTTTTCAACTACAGGGTTGTTTTTACATTTTTGCATTTATATGTGTAAAAAGAAGATCAGGGCCTGCAAAGTTGGTGTAAGAAAATCATGTTAAACTCTTTCAACAATCACTTACATTTTTCAAAGCAATTATTTCTGCTGTCAGCAGGAAAAAAAATTATTACCACCAGACAGTGCAAAAAGTCTAATGTGCTGCTGAGAATTGCAACATAAGCTGCATGCAAATAACCCCACAAGTTCTAAATACTTGACTTCTCCTATTTGTACAACTATTTGTACAACTGAAGCTTCAGTTCATAGTTGTTGAGGTTGTATACTTTCTGTTTTATTTCCTAGAAGCTGTACTAGTATTTTCCCATCAATTTCAGTGAAAAACAAGTGTACTAAAGCCTACCATCTTGAGGGGAAATATGAACGTACTTTACAAAAGTAAATATTTCATTCTAAACAAATCACATAGTAAAAACTTTGCATTGTGAGAAATGATGAAAACTATACAAACAATAATTTTTTTCAGATAAATATTTGAACTTAGTCCTCATAGGTAGTTTTACTGCAAAGATAATTGTTTACTGCTCTCAAAGGGACATTCATTCAGGTCTTCAAGTGAAAACTATTTATATCATGTACATTTCATTTCTGTGTGTTTGTTATCCTGAAGCTATGGCCTTGGCTCCCTTCTATAACAATCTTTACAAATACAACCACTTTGTAATCCCAGAGACTTATCCAGGGCAAGGCTATCATTCTTTTAAAATCAATATTGGAAAATAATATATGCATATAGCTTAACAACTCAAATAACTCTAATAGTTACTAAGCAAAAGACAGCAGTCCTCTATTATATCTTTCTCTCTCAGAGGCAATATTTTAGCAGTTACATTTCATATTTATATCTATATTTCAAAGAAAATACTGCTATATTCATCAGCATTTGTTCAGAAAAACAGATTCCAGTGTACATATCCCATATAAATGATTTAATGCAAGCAATTCAAGGCTTACATAATCATTTGCCTGGAGATCATAGTTTTGAAAGTGGCCTCAACAAATTTCATCCTGCAACATGGAGGTGATTAGTCTTCAAGGGTTCTCTCTAAAGCTACAGCAAATCTCAAGTACCTCTGGAAACTGATTGACTACCTCAATCTGAAGTAAAGGGCAAGTGATTCTCAAGTTTCTCACTAGGAAGCTAACAGACTCACCTGCCCTCATAATAAGGCTTCCATTTTTTGTTTATATGGGAAAGAAGATTTTGGGATATATAGTTCTAGGCTTCTCTGCAAAACTGACCATACAATTCACTTGTGAAAATGTATAGTAAATATGGTGATGACTATATTTCTATTCTTTTACACCTTATTTTCCTTAAAGTTTCTTCTTTGATTCAGTTGCTTAAGTATCTATTATTATTACATATAGAGTTCTAAACACCTCCCAGTACATTTTCTAATTAAGATTATCTAATTGATAATCTATCAATTTTATTTTTCTTCCAGCTATGACCCTGAAATTCCAGTTCATGCCTTCTTCATTCCAATCTGAATACTTTCTCCTGGCATGTTGTAAACTTTCCTTCTTTGTTTTCCTGGTCATGTTTCCAGTTTCCTTTTAGATCTTGCCATACTCTTTTTCCTTTGCTTCCTCATTTTGTTAAAGTACATTTTCTAGCAGTTTCCTAAGCAGGAGTAGAGGGAGATTAGCTTTTTAATCCTTGCATATCTCAAAATCCATTTACTCTCCCTAATTCTTGACTGATAGTTTAGTTTGGCATTATATAAACTTCTAGGTTAGAAATAATTCCTCTTGAGGATCTAGAAGACTTGGCTTTATTATGTTCTATTTATTAACGTTACTCTTTAGAAGTATGGTTGTTTTTTTCCTTGAATCTTTAATGTGAATTTTTAGATCTTATTAGTGTCATTTTCAATTTAGGATTTAATCTTTATCTCTGGTATTCCATAATTTCACAGAAATACACTTTGGTGCATATAAGTTTATGTATGTTTAGCAAGGAAGGGAGAAAGATTTAAATTGATTTCCCTAATGTGGTGAATTGTAGTTGACTATATCCCAAGAAAAAACATGTTCTGGATTTAACTCATTCCTGTTAGTGTGGACCCATGGTAAGTAAGATCTTTTGATAAGGCTACTTAAGTTAACGTGTGACCTACCACAATCTTAATGAGTCTTAATCCCCTTACTGTAGTCTTTATAAGAGAATAAAATTCAGATTGAGAAATAAGAAAAACCAAAGCAGCAAGAAGTTGAAATCAACTCCCAAAAAGAAACGAGAGCTGAGTAGATGCCACCCTGTGCCTTTCTATCTGGCAGAAAAGCCAAGGATCACTGGGAGCTGATCTTCAGCAAGAAAGCATTGCCTTGCTCATGCCTTGATTTGCACATTTTCCTGATCTGAAAATTGTAAGTTAAGAAATTCCTATTGTTCAGGTTAAATAATTTCAAGATATTTGCTTTAAGCAGTCTAAGAAACTAAAACAACTTACTAGAAGAATGGATTCCTACTATTGCAAATACTAACGGGTAAAGGATGAAAGAATTGTGAGCCACTTAAGGGACAAACCCTAGACTGCTTTGAAGAAACTGTTGGTAGAAATATGGATGCTAAAGGTACTTCCAATAAGGCCTTAGAAGAAAATGATGAGTGTGTGTGTTGTTTTGAAGCTGTTATTTACACAAAAAAAGGCCATGTTTGATTAATCCATTTCTGTAGGTCAGGCTTATTGTTGGTGAAACTGTTCATTAGGTTATTTAAATTGAGATATGACCCAGTTCATTCAAGGTGAGTCTTAATCCTTTTACTGAAGCCTGTTATGAGAGAAAAAGGGCAGAAAAAGTTGAGAGAGCTCACAGTGAAAAGCCCTTGAGAAGCTAAGAGAGGACCCAGAGGAAGCTACTGAAACCAGAAGCTGAAAGCAATGAAACCTGGGGGTGAAGGACCAGCAGATTCTGACCATGTGCCTTCCAAGATGCCAGCAGTTTGTCTTCAGAGTCCAGGTATAATCCTGCTGATATCTTAATTAGACAACTTCATAGCTTTAAGAAATGTAAATTGTAAGTGAAATAATCCCCACTGAAAAAGCCAACACATTTCTTGTCTATTTCATTCTGGCAGCTTTAGCAAGCCAAAAAAAATGTGTTATTGGAAACTGACAGAAAGGGGGTCCTTGTAACAAAGTCTCAGAGAACATGGCAAAATTGAGTTCTGATGTTGGATGAAAGACAGATTTAGAACATTATAAACTTGGATGTTTAGCTGAGCTTTCTAAGCTAAGTGTAGAAAGTACAGCTTGATTTCTTCCTGCAGCCTATAGTAAAATGTGAGAGGAAAGATGTAAGCTGAGAATTGCACTTGTGAGAATAAAGGAACAAGAAAATGGTGATTTGGAAAGTTCTGAGTTTCTGGAAAGTGAGTCACTGGAGAATTGTGGTCTGTGTAAAGGCTTAACTGAACATGGGTCTAGTCAGTGATTTCAGTACATGTCAGGATTGTAGGTATAGTTATGTAGAGAGGAAGGATCTATGGAAAGTACTACTGGCTGACAGTTTGTATTCTTAGGCACTACAGGCAAAACTGATGAGTTTTTGGTGAGATCTGTATGAACAGAACCACTTCCAGCCTGGGCTAAAAGGGACAGAAAAGGACAGATTGAAGAACAAAATACTTCAAGCTATTGGAAGCTGAGGTCTGGACCAATGACATCTTCTTGGGCAAAGAGGATGCCCACCCATGTGTGTGGAAAGAGTGAGCCATTCTGAGTGCTTGCTGAGGGTTGACCTTCCACCCTGTTGTTCATGAACACTGCTCCCACCCCAGTTTTCTCAGATGCCTGAGAAATTGGGAAGAATCTGGCCACCATCCCAATGCTTAAAGAGGTTGGAGAATTCACCTCAGTGTTCAGGGAGAGCATGGCCACTGCACAAGCAATTTGATGATATGGAGCTGCCACTTCATCAGGCCTGGAGAACAAATCATCATTCCATAGATGACTCTCAGACCTTGAAATCTAATGAAGTATGCTCTGTTGGGTTTTGGAATTGTTTGGGACCCTTGATGCATGTTTTCCTTCTAATTTCTCTCTATGGAAATAGAAATGTTTAGCCTATGCCTGTCCACCCTCTGTATATTGGAAGCAGGTAACTTGTTCTCTAAGTTGCACAGGTCCACAGATGGAAGAGAATTGTGTCTTAGGACAGACCACCCAATAACAGAGTTTGATGAGTCTTTCTACTAAGCATTGCTTCTGAAATTACTTAAGGCTTTTGGATATTGTGATGGAAAGAAAGTATCTTGCACATACAAAGAACATATGTTATGGGGATCCAAAGGTGGTAGATGGTGGTTTGAAACTATTTAACACAGGAAAATATGTTTTTGGATTTAATCCATCCCTATGGTTGTGAACCCATTGTAAGTAGGATCTTAGTGGGTATCATAAATTATTATGTGACTCATCTTATTCAGGATGAGTGGGATCTTTTGATGAGGCTCTTCAGTTAAGGTGTGGCCCACTTTAATCTGGATGTGTCTTAATCCTCTAACTGTAGTCCTTTACAAGAGAATGAAATTCAGAGAAAAAAAAACAAAACATGAAAACAAAAAAGTTGAAATTAATGAAAGCCAGATATGCTGGTTTGAAACTCTTATGTATGCAGATGTGACCCAGCCCATTCAAGGTAGGTCTTAAACCTCTTGCTGGAGTTCTTTATGAGAGGTTAAAACTAATGGAACTGAGGAAAAACACCCAAAGACATTTATATGCAGCCATTGAAACCAGAACCAGGAGAGGAGGACAAGAAGACATTGCCATATGCCTTCCTAGGTGACAGAGGAGCCCCAGATACCACCAAGCTTTCCTCAGAGAAGGTGTCCTCTTGATGCCTTAATTTGAAAATGTTTACAGTCTTAGTTGTAACAGGTTGTTACAAGTTTCAACTTGTAACTTAATAAATCCCCATTGTTAAAAGCCAATACATTTCTGATATATTGCATCCCAGCAACTTTAGCAAACCAAAACATCAGAAGAGAAAGAAGAGACCAAAAATTTCCAGAAGATCCCACTATGTAGCAGAGTAGCCAAGGATTGCTAGCAGCTTGTCTTCAGAAAGAAAGCATCACCTTAATGATGCCTTGATTTGGACAATTTCTCAGCCTCAAAACTCTAAGCTAATAAATTCCCATTTTTCAAGATGAACCATTTCATGGTGTTTGCTTTAAGCAGCCTAGGAAACTGAAACACCAGGTGAACTATTCAGCATATGCAGTCTAGAAACCCTGTCCTTCAAATATATTCTATTTGATGATTTTCTTTACCTCGGTTTTATCTTCCTAGAACTCTAAAGAGTCTAATAATGTATTGTATAAATTAATCATCTATATGTTTTAGGCTTTTCTCTCTTTTATATACCTTTTTATATTTTTGTTCTTATTCCCAGTAGATTTCAATTGATTTTTTCTCATTTTATTTTTAATGTCAAAGGTATCATTTTTCTTTTAAGGTATTCTTTTTTTTCTAGATTGTCCTATAGAGTTTCATAGGTGTGATAACTTATCTTTTCTATCAGAGAATATTAATTATCATTTTTGTGTTTCTTTGAAGTTTTCCTCTTCTCCCTTCATTATCTCAGTTTGCTTTAATAATCTTCATGTGGAGTGCATTGCTTTAGTTTCTTTTCCATGTCATGATTCTTAGTCAACTATCTGAGGAAACTAAGCTGTATATTCATGTTGGAGAATAAGCTGATTGGAAAATCTATGGGCATGGCAGAAAATATCAACTAGCAAACTTCAATATATGGTAATGAGTCAAATGCATATCATTAGGGAACTCACAAATACAAGTATAAAATGCATATTATCTCTATGGCAAGTTTTTTCTATTGAAAAATCTTAATTTTCTGGATGTTGGGAAAATAGTAGATGTACACTCTGACTGAGTTCTGGGTGTAAGTTTAGATAGGAAGCCCCCTACTAGAGAAGTTTTCAATTGAATACCTTATTTTCAATCCTCAGTCGTATCTTTTGACTCTACGATGCTGAAGACCTTATGTGTGGGTCCTCACTGGTTCATTTTCCTCAAAAGAGTGACCAACCTCTAATCTGAAAGTGGAGAAGAGAACATATATAGAAAGGAGAAGCTACCTTGCTGTGAGAGATGGAGATGGACACCAAACAGTCTAATTTCTGTATATACAAATTTTTACCCTCTCCTGTTTCCAGCTGGACACTGATGCATCAACCTTTGTGTCTTATTACCTAAGTTTCCTGAGTCTTTCTATTGTCCTGTGGCAAATCAAATCATTTCTCATTTCTTTTTTTTTTTTATACCAGCTTGTATGTTGCTAGTTTCTTTGCTGAGTGCTACTTGTTACATAATCCACTCTGTTCTAGTAGCAGCAGTGGTTTTGTGTCCAAATTGATAGTCAAACTCAGCAGAACCAACTTGATGCCGCATTTATTTCAGAAAAAATACAGTAGACAGAGCACACATAATGGGAGGTCTTATTGACTCCTGCGTGTGACTTCTGATGTACCTAATTACTCTGAACTTTGATGCACATAGTCACAAAGAGATGAGCTTGTGTGGGACAGACCAACTCAGCTGAGATGTACCATCAATTATTGGGTGTCTTCAAATGTTATATATCCATGTATCACATTTAGGTCTATGTGATCTGTTACCATTTTACATTGCAGCTGAATCCATGGCCTGTTCACTAATAACAGGTGAATCAGTTTGTGGTAGTTAGATTCAGGTGTCAACTTGGCCAGGTGAAGGTGCCTAGTTTTGTTGTTGTGGACATGAGCCAATGACATGTGAACCTCATCTGTTGCTAATTATACCTGCAGTTGGCTAGGAGGCATGCCTGCTGCAATGAATGATGTTTTATTTAATTGGCTGGTGCTTAAATGAGAGAGCTCAATGTAGCACAGCCCAAGCAACTCAGCATGCCTCATCTTAGCACTTGCAGCTCAGACTAGGCCTTTGGAGATGCAGAAAGGAATCATCCTGGGGAAAGTTGTTGGAACCCAGAGGCCTGGAGAGAAGGCCAGCAGAGATCACCCTGTGCCTTCCCATGAAGAAAGAACCTCAGTTGAAAGTTAGCTGTGTTTCCTCTGAAGACCTATATGTTAACTAAATAAATCCCCTTATATTGAAAGCCAATCCATCTCTGGTATGTTGCATTCTGGCAGCTAGCAAACTAGAGCAGATTTAGTACCAGAGAAGTGGGGTGCTGCTGCAGTTTGCAAGCACCAGACATGTAGGATCAATTTCTTGGATGGATAAAGGGAAGATTTTGGAGGAACTGTGAAGAGAATGATGGAGAAGTCTTAGAGTGCTTGAAGAGACTGTTGATGTAAATGAAACCATTGCCAATCTGGATAAAGGGGGACACAAAAGGGGCAAATTGGAGTTTACAGAGTGAGAACCATGGAAGCCCAGGTCTGAAGCTGAGAAACCTCGGCCAGGAGAGTGGACCCACCCATATACATGGAGAGGATGAGTCTCGCACCTAGTTGCAGTGGAAGACTTGTGCCACCTCAGGCCTGGAAAAGGTGCAACATGCTCCTTGGGTACTGGGGAGAGCCTGGCTGCCACCACATTGAGGGTGTGAATGCCCTGGAAATGGCAGGGAGCCCAGGTGTGGCCCCAATGCCTAGAGAAGGTGGAGCTGAGAAAAAGGTGGTGTCCTCAGTGTCCCCCGAGGTTAATTCAGAAAAAGGCAGGCCACTGCATAGGCCCTTGAAAAGGGTGGGCCTGCCACTTTCTAAAGCTGCAGAATAAAAGACTTTCAGACTTTGAAATCCAATGGCGTTTGCCCTGCAGGTTTTGCAGGTTTTCAGAACTGTTTGGGTCTTGTGACTCCTATGTTCCTTTCAATTTCTCCCTATGGAAATGAAAACCTGTATCCTGTGTCCTCCTTTGCATATTGGGACCAGATAGCTTGTTTTAAGATAGAAGAGAATTTTTTGCACTTTAATATATATTGTTTAAGATGATATGTTTAATTGTCAAGTTCACAAGAGGTGAACATGTGGTAGTTAGATTCAGGTGTCAACTTGGCCAGGTGAAGGTGCCTAGTTTTGCTGCTGTGGACATGAGCCAATGGTATGTGAACTTCATCAGTTGCTGATTATATCTGCAGTTGGCCAGGAGGGGTGCCTGCTGCAATGAATGGTGTTCTATTTAATTGGCTGGTGCTTAAATGAGAGAGCTCAATGTATGTAGCACAGTCCAAGCAGCTCAGCATACCTCATCTCAGCACTCACAGCTCAGCCCAGGCCTTTGGAGATGCAGAAAGGAATCATCCTGGGGAAAGTTGTTGGAACCCAGAGGCCTGGAGAGAAGGCCAGCAGAGATTGCCTTGTACCTTCCCACATAAGAAAGAACCTCAGTTGAAAGTTAGCTGTGTTTCCTCTGAAGACCTATATGTTAACTAAATAAATCTCCTTTTGTTGAAAGTCAATCCATCTCTGTTATGTTGCATTCTGGCAGCTATCAAACTAGAACAGTTAAAAACAAAGGTCAGCAACAAAGTACAGATTTGTTTGGAACATAACTTCTGCAGA
Source organism: Myrmecophaga tridactyla (assembly GCA_004026745.1). Taxonomy (NCBI): domain Eukaryota; kingdom Metazoa; phylum Chordata; class Mammalia; order Pilosa; family Myrmecophagidae; genus Myrmecophaga; species Myrmecophaga tridactyla. The sequence goes on along the minus strand of PVIY010000570.1, from coordinate 165,918 downwards.
ACTCTCATTTATCTTTATTTGTTACATGCATATGTTCCTAAAGTTAGAGTGGCTAATTTAGGCATCAATTCCTCATGTACAATTGAGGTAGAGAAAATAATACAGGGCAACTTTAATCCTTTCAATTGATCAGTCATTCACTTGCTTATGAGGAAAATTTTGTTCATATATATTAGGTCCCTTTTTCCACTCTTGTCCTAGTATATTTGGATTTTTGAGTTGTGCCTTTGTTTTCCTAATCTTCTTGTCATCTGGGCATAATTATTAAAGATGTCTTGCACATATTTTTAATTTATCACCAGAAGTTAAAACATTTGTATGCATTCATAGAAGGAAAGATAACATGAAATAAATGAAAGGCTATTCTAATACACTTCTCACAGTCAGAGAAAAGAATAATGGAAACCAAGATATGACTTAATGGCCACTCTCCATTGTTAAGACAAGGAAAGCTGTTGAGAAGAAGAAAGCCAATATGCCAACCGGCATATATTTAGAGCAGTCTAAATCCAGCAAATATCTCGATGCCAACTCTCATTATCATGCAAATCAAATTAACCAAGGAAATTTTGCTCTTCAATAAGATTCTTCTTTTGAAGACTTCCCAAAGAGACAATAGGACATTTGCAAGCCTCCTGTTCATAAATTGATGATAATGTCTTGTGACATCTGGGGATATTTTCTCTCAAATTAAGTATTGCTCCTAAAATTTTTCCTCCAAAGGCAGGTAGAAATCTCTTTGCATGTAGCAGTTTTACGTGAATCCTAAAGTTATCTACCATCAGCTGAAATTTGTATCTCCCAGAGCAAGGATATTTTAGAAAGAGAAAGTAAATGTAGAGTATACCAAATTGCTTTTGTCTTCTCTTTGGGATTCCCAGCAAAAGTCTCATAAAAGCCTTTGATTGCCATAATGCATACTTCACAACATGACTTTGAAGGAAAAAATATGTATAATACAAATGCACAAGAGAAATAACTGCTTGCAATCTAAAACCAGGTCATAGCAGAAGAAATAATGAGCTGAAGTCCATGAGCTTAAAAACTTCTGTTTATTCAAAATCAAATTTCTTACCCAAACATCCAAACTAACTAAATTATCAATATAGTGTTTATTGAATGTGTACATATTCAAACTCTAAAATCAAACTTTTTCCTCAAGGCAAAAACTACTCACACATAGTCACATTTGGAAAGTCTATATTTAATCAAAACTTTAAATATCCTTGATGATGATTCAAATCATTAACTTTTAGAAAACCTCCAAGCCCTTTGATTGCAAATTTGTTAGGGTAATTTGGCAAAACTAACCAGAAACCTGTTAAAAAGATTATTTTACTGTGCCAATGTTTTATTAGCTTAATGGTTCTATTTATTTAAGAGGGCCCAACAGCCTTATAAAATACACTTGATTTGGTACACATGATGCAGCTATTTAAGGACATTTGCATACTGTCATTGACTCCCATTAACATCTTATGACTTGCCATTTTTCCCCATTATATTTTCTGTGTATAATTTAGTAAAGGACTAGGTAGCCAGGTAAAATTGAATTTGCTACATGGGCTGTTCAAACTCATCCTTGTGATAAAAATCACAAGGAAACAACAACAATACCAAAAACAACAAAGGTTTGCAGAAGGATTCCAAATCATACTGTGATCTTTAGTGTAGCCATAGAGTATTTTAACCTCCACTTAAATTTGAGGTTTCATGCTCTGAAAATATTCTCAGCCTATTTTTTATGACTAGAAGATGTATGTGTGTCTAAAAGCTATATAAAATATATAACATCATAGTTGATAAGAAATTTATTAATGATAATCGCTATTAGGTCAAGCAATTATTAATCACAATGAAAGGATTAAGTGTAAAATCAGATTAACTTTGAAGGGACTTTGATAATCCAGAAAAGCAGCTAAAGAAATAAGGTAAAATATCAAAGGCCTAATTGAGATGTCACAGAGAATGAACATGGGTAATTTAAATGTGGGATGCTACCAATGGTACATTTAGTATTGATTGAGTTTATATAATGTACTTATGAAAATGTTTTATTAAAAGATTGTACTTCTTTCTATTATTATTCTGTGAAAAAGAAGGTAAAATTATATAATATCATATGTAGAAAAGGAAGAATAGAAAAAAATTTAGAATAAAGTGGAGACAAGAAAAATAACATTTGCTGAATAGTTATTTGGTGTGCAGCAGTATATAGACGGCCATATAATTTCATTTAATAAGAGGCAATACCTATAGTGGTCAGAACATGGATTTATAAGCCAACAGCCTAGATTCCTATCCCAATTCTCCATTTCCTATTAGTGTTACCTAGGGATGTAACTGAGAACTTAAGATTCAACAAGTAATTATGATGTCTGAATCATTATATACATGCCTTTCTCCTACTTTCTAGTATATTAAAGAATAGCCAAAAGGAATACATGAAATTACTGAAACCCACTAAATTGCAAATTGGAAAAAAACCCTTTAGTGGCTTCATTTGTATCCCTTACCCTGGTTTACAACTTTAGAGTCTTAAAATTACAAAGATTAGCTCCTAATGCTAATGAAGGAACTTGAGTCAGCCCAGAACTAACCAGGTATTTATGCTTGTTATGGTAATTGTTATCTTCTTAGTTCCTCTCCTTTACATTTCCATATTGTAGTTGCTTATAAGTGTTATCGTAATGGTAACAACTCCATTTCCCCTTGCTTGATTCCATAAAAACCCTAAATTCCTTTTAGACCCTTAAACTATATCTGTTTTCCACACTTCCCATTGCAATAAACCCTTTCTTCTCTATAAACCTCAGTATCATAGATTGGCTGCTATGTGAATCAGGTAAATTATAGGTATCAGGACAAAGCACTAATTTATTGGTGGTTCCATTTCTTTCTCTTACCCAGTGGAAACAATTCTCATATGTATTTCACAAAATTAGTGCTGTTAAGTGAAATGAAATGACTACAAAGCACTGGGCATTGCCAAGAAAAGACACTCCTTTCTAAGCAGGACTTTTCCAGAGGACAAAAACAATTGACTTTCACATTTTTTCTGAAAAAAAAGGAACATACCCCGCAGTGTCATCAATCAGCAACACCTGTTGATAAAAAGAATTTGTTGCAGGCAGAGAGAGCTTATCAGAATGGATGAGCACACCATACTAATCAATGCAAAATAACCTCCCTTCTATATGAAATTGAAAGTTAATGCCAACCAATCAGAACATTTCCTCACTTGCTTCCACATTTGCAATATTTGTGCTTCCCCTTTCCACTCCTGTGATGGAACACCTTTCTGCTTTCTCTATGGGGTTTTGTCTGATTGATGAGGTGCTCAATAAAGCTATGAGGTCCTAAATGCATGAAAAGTTTTTCTTTTATGAGTACTAAAGGTTATTAAATAAGCATAAACTTAGAGGAAGACCTGGAAGTTGTAAGAACTATATAAATGTTTTCTGTTTTTTAATCCATACAAACTTGTAATGATTTTCAGAATATATGAATCAATCCATTAGAATGCGATTTTGAACTATCAACAATTAATCTGAAGATTTTATTCATGGACATAACCAGGAATATTATCATTTTTTGAATGGGCATCTTAATGTCATATTTTTCCACCCTTATATATTTACATTAAAATCTGAGACAGAGAAATATAGATGTTCTTTTTTTAGTAAGGATTTTAATCTTATAAGTTATGAAAAACCAGACATTCCATTATGTAAATAAGGACATGAATAAGGCAGTCGAAACTTGAAGTTGAAAAGTTATAATGAAAGCATCAGGAAGGAAAACAAAATAAATACATATGTATGTAAATTCCATAAAACTTGCCATTAAATTCTACTTTTTTTTTCTTTTAAGTTTTTTCTATATAAACACATCCTGACTACAATTCATGCCACCTTTGATAAGTTAAAATAATTTTAGATACTGCCAAGTATTGTAAAGGGACATTAAAGGACATACATTAAAGGCCAATATTAATTGCATACTACTCTTTTTAATAAACCAAGAAAAATCAATATGTAACAATTAATATCTAAGAAAATAATAATTTTATATAGGTTTGAAGAAAGAATGTATTAAACTTCATTATAAGTCAACTATTATTCCTGAAGAGGTTTAGTTAACAAAGAACATCCATATTTACCCATCAGTATATTTCTATGTGATGCCAGTTTTATATGCAATAAACCAGGAAGGCAAGTTCATTTGCTTCATTTATTCCAGTGATATTCTATAGTAGCTCTAAAACTATAAGAGACTGTAATGCAGAATGTAATCAAATAGATATACTTTTATGGAAGTTTTGATGAAAATATAACAGATGGGCAGCAACTTTTTTTATATCAGCTTTTGTTGTGTTTGAAAATTATTATATGTGAAAGTAGAAGACTAGCAACCTCAGAAGTACTGTACTATTACAAAAAATATATATTGTTTTACAGATGACTTGAAGGTTTTCTCAACATTTTATTTGCTTTCATTAGAACATTCACATTTTCCTGTATCTGCAAGATGACCCAGAAGGATATATCATATCCATTCTTTTCATGGAAGCCAATTTAAAAGTTCCTGCTTTTGAAAAAAAAATGAAATGCAGAAAATTTAGGATTGGCATAGATAGAACTTTGAACTTGTGTCAAATTCTCTTAATAAGTCTATCTTTAAGATATCTTTAATGACAAGTGTTTTGGTTTGTTAAAACTGCTGGAATACAATATACCAGAAATGGAACAGCTTTTAAAAGGGGAATTTATTAAGCTAAAAATTTTCAGTTCTAAGGCCATGAAAATGTCCAAACTAAGGCATCCAGAGAAGGATACCTTGACTCAAGAAAGGCTGATGTATGTGACATGGGAAGGTATGTGGCTGGCACCTGCTCTTCCTTGTTCCCAGTTCTGTTGCTTTCAGCTTCTGGTGCCAGTGGTTTCCTCTCTATGCATCTGTAGGCCTTTACTTAGCTCCTCTGGGACGCATCTCTGGTTCTGGTTTGTTTAGCATCTCATGGGAAGGCACCTCGTGACATCTTCTGAGCTCTATATCTCTAATCATACGTGTTTCGGGCATCTGCTCTCTGTCAGTCTGAAGCTACTATGTCTTCACCAAAATGTCTCCTCTTTTAAAGGACAGCAGTAAACTAATCAGAACCCACCTTGAATGGGTGGAGTCTTATCTCCATCTAATCAAAAGGCTACACGCACAATTGGGGATGATATATCTCCCTGAAATAATCTTATCAAGGGTCATGCCCACATTTGAGTGGGCCATTCTCCATGGAAACAATCTAATCAAAGGTTTCCATCCTGCAATATTGAATCAGAATTAAAGGACGTGGCTTTTCTGTAGTATACAACACTTTCAAACCAGCACAACAAGGTGCAGAGGTCTTTAAGCTATTTTTTATTTTGTGCAATTGCACTTATGTAAGTGATAAAAACCAGCATTGTATCTGAGTTCACTAGAAGAAGTCACAAGGTTTTCTTTCTAAAAAGATAAGCATTTTTCATTCTATTTTTCACTCTTTATTGAAATAGTATTGTAAAATGTCTTCTTGTTATGACAATATGGCTCTTTTTCAATTTTCTACCAATTTGATTTTTCCAGATAAATTTGTTTGAAATAAATATCCAGATCATGCATGCTTATCCCCTCTCAAATTTGTCTTTTGCAAATCAAATACGAATGACCAAATCAGGAGAATTTATAAGTTAAATTAAATTGGTAACAAGTGGCATGGGTCTAATAAATCTGTGTAATGGCTACAATATGGTGCAAATTCTCAGATTTCCTGGGAAATCACTGATTATTTGTTTAAGATAACTGGATTGTATATAATAATATGTTGCAAAACATAAACAAATAACTTAAAATCTAGAAAACAATTGCATAAATGCAGAGTCCCTTTAAACCACTCTTACTGGTAAATAAAACTACTTCCACAACTTGCTTTTACTTCAAATTTTTTGCTGTTTTCATGTTATCTTTTCAGTGACATAATGTTGGTTATGTGGCAAGTGAAATTCTGATTCTTAATTTCCTCTAATATAAGTTAAGGAGTGTTGATCAGATGATTGTTAACATTCTGTGTATCCTAGAATATGCAGTAGTTGGTAAAATAATATTCTTCTCAGTTGAGGCTAAGGAAAGTAAAGTTTGACAGTAAAGAAATAAAAAAAGGTGCATAAAGACTATGATTCAAGTATTTTGGTCAATATGTAACTTGGGACACATAACTGTGCAATATCACCCAACTATTTCAAGGAAGAAAGAGTCTTTTGTTGGCTGTTTCATTTATAATGTATAACACTGAGGAGTTTTACTGCATTGCCTCCCAGTTTTGTAAGTCACAAAGCCTCCTATAACAGACCAGGGATATTAAAGCAGCTATTATGAACTGTTCATTTCATTCAGTGATTATTTGGGTTGTCAGTACCAAGTTCTATTTTGGAAAAGAAAGAGTGTGGAGAAAAGAGACTATCTACCAAATAATTTGGCTGAATTGACATGGCTTCATCTTGTCTCAATGGGAAATTTTTAAAGTTTGAGCATTGTCACCATCCAGGATACTTTCTCATTATTCATAATGTTTTAGGCAGTTGTGCACTTCAACCTGATGAGAGCCAGAGCAGTATTCCTGAGATTTGCTCCTGAGTTTTTTCTCTATACAACGTAAAGGTATGAGTCTTTCTGTTTTTTCACATTATGTACAACAATTTGGAAAACAACTTTCAAAATGTTCCACAGCATTCATCTGAGACTGAATTTACAAGAAAAATTACTGAAGAGCATTTAGCTAATTAAGGGTAATTAATAGATTATATAGTGAACCTCCTGAGGGGCCCAACAGAACATTTCTTTATGACTTAACTTTAATTTTTCAATATTAGTTGTATGCTTAGGGATAGAAAATAAACATCTAAATATAAACAGAAAGGTCAATTCAGAAGAGAAACCTCATCATTCTATGGGTCTTCCCTTTGTGGTGGTCGTAGCTATTAATTTCTTTTTATCTTCAGAGCAAAGCTCTAAATTTCATGAAACAAGATGTCAGGCATAATGAAAGAAGGTTTTGGTAACTAGCTAAATACGATCTAGCTGTCAAAACATCTCTCTTCTTGGAAATATTCTGGCTTTCTTAATGCTTGCAATTGCCCTCATGCCAGGAGACAGAGTTCGATGTTTGGGCCTCCTTTGGACTCCCCTTTTCCCTTCCCTCACACCGTGAAAACCCTTTTGAGCACTGAGACCAACCTAGATCCATGCTTTTTTCCCTTATAGTTAATATTGATTTGAATCATTGTCTAGGATATTCATTCTCATTAAATATAAAATTTTTGAACGTGATCTTTTGTGGGAATGGTTTAAGCTTTAAAGTAAAATTATAGACATTTCTTATTTCTCCCAATTCCATTGTTTAAAATGTCCCTTAAACCTTTGCTACTTGCAAAAGAATACACAAATCTTACTATGGTAGTTATTCGTGGGAGATAATGGAAATGTGGACTTTGTCAAAGCGGAAGGAATTTAACTTACTATTAATGTTTTAACATGTACAGAAGAATGTATTACCTTATTAACACAGGACCTTGAATTTTCTAAGCAGAATCACTCCAAACACAGCATTTACACAATACCAATATTTGCATAATGATTCAAAGGTTACCAGGCACAAGCATAGCATTCCATTTTGGAGGAACCAGAATTCAGTAGGTTCAGCTTTTTAATTGTTTCTTTCTCACACACAAGTTCTACATTTGTTTCAGACTAACAAATGAGCTTGATTCTTAATCTCCGTAAATCCATAAAATCCAGGTTTATTTACCATAAGCAATTTAGGCAGACTAGTTATATTCTGTCAAAAAAAATTGTTAAATAGAAACTTGTGTCTATTATTCCTTAGTAAATAGAATTAATGTATCTACCAGGAAGTCTCATCTAGGTCAGACATTCCTGTAACGTCTAGAGTAGGAGGCAGTTAATCACTGATCTGATATTGTCTATTTCTTTTTCAGTTATTAGCTGAAGATATTAAGTCAGAAGATACATCATGTTCCTGGAACAGAAACCTTAATAGCATGACAATTTTAATCCTTATCAAAATGGTATATTGTGGGAGGGCAGTATGTCCACATGCAAGTAATAAATGGATATGATATCTCTAAAGACTTAAATAATAATTACAGAATCAAATAAATGTGTGTTCATCTTTATATCATCCCTTCATCAAACCAAATTTTTCCAAGAAACTGCTATATGGAAAGCACTCACATAAATCTTTAAGTGATCAATGATACACAAGGAGGATTAGAAATAATAGCATCTGTATGAGTGTATATGTGTGTTTGTTTGTGTATGTGTGTCTACCTGACCAACCTTGGAAGAACTTAATTCAAATCCAATGCAGATTATGATTTGGAATGAAAAATACTTGACAAGGAGTATAATTTACCCCCTTAGTGAAAACAAACCACAAAATTAATGGAAGTGCTAACTTAATCTAAGGTTGTGCTGGAAACCATAGTCCTTTCATAATGGTTGATTGAAGTGGCCTGGTGCTGCCATTCAAAACTTCTTGGCATGGTTAGATACAAGATCTCAATCTCTAACAATCCCTTTAGGAGATAGGCATGTTTTTCTGAAAGGCCCAGAGTTGAAGCTGTCTGGCTCCAGTGATATTGTGAGGCAGGGAACTAAGGTTGGGCTGAAATACCAATTTTGAAAATATGACTGGAAAGATTTCTTGGTAGTCAAGTTGTTTTTAACTAAATGCACAATTGAAATGAATATTAAGTGTCCGTAGGCATGTAATGCTAACCAATTTCACAAGGAATATTGCCCAAGTCACCCTTCACTGAGTTCTGATTGTTCATGCAAAATAAAAGCACTTTTAAAGTTCCCCAACCCTTTCTTGATAATAAACATAAACAATGCAGAATTTCAAGAATGCACAATTATATTTGATTCACCAGCATATTATTATGACTTTTTGAGGTGGGATTTGGAGCAAGTTAGAGCAATCCATTGATATTATGATTACCACCACACGTGAAGATGCTCAAGAGGAGTGTATGGTTGAATTGTATCATCCAAAATATGTTGAGAAATATCGAAGTCATAACTCCCGGTACCTCTGAATGTATCCTTACTAGGAAATAGAGCAATTACAGACATAATCAGTTAAAATGAGGTCATACTGAAATTGGGTGGACCCTTAATCCAATATAACTGTTGTCTTTATAAGAAGAGGAGAAAAGACTAAGAGACAAGGGAGAAGGCCATGTGAATATAGGGGCAGAGATGAAGTGATATTAACCACAAGACAAAGAATACCTAAGATTGCTGGCAAATACAGAGGCTATAAGAGACAAGGAAGAAGTCTTCCACTAGAGCCTGCTTACACGTTGATTTCAGACATACAGCCTCTGGAACTGTGAGAGAATAAATTTCTAGTATTTAAGATATTCAGTGTTGCGGTACTTTTTTTTTTTAAAGTAGTCCTACAAGAAATCGAGACAAATAGAAGTTAGCAGATAAATCCACCTAAAATTCAAGTCCCAGGATCATTATTGAAATTCTGGGGCACTAGATGACTGCAGTAACCAGAACCATTCCTCAAACTGTGAGAACTGATTTATTATCAATGAGATACCTGCCAATAAGCAAGATGTTCAGAGACTAACAATGCTAGATTTTGGGAATCTCGTGTTCCTCATTGTGGAGTCATATTTTCTCCCATTCTAAATGTCACCAGAGATTAATCTGAATTTCAGTGAGGCTGTGAGCAGAAACAAGTATTAAAGATTTATAGGCCATCTCCCTAGAATATGATTCAGCTGCTCAGATAGTATTAGAAAGACCTATAAAAGAGCATGTGCAAATCAAGGTCCTCAGTAGAAATCAAATCAGGTGATTTGGTGAAGATCTCTTGGGGTTTTAACCTGAAAGTTGCCTGAGGCAACTGCCCATTAGCGCACACTTGAATGACAATTGCAACCTTGTCACTAGCAATTGGCCAACACCGTTCCAAATACCTGCATCAGATGATTCTGAGACCAGAAAAAACAGTCACATCCTTGCGATAGAAAAAGACATTCAAATAGGAAGGGTACAGCAGAGTATAGTTCACTTAAATAGTGGAAAAAAGGATATTCATAACCAGACTGTATCAGTTAGGGTTTTCCTGAGTAAAAGAATTAATAGGAAATTATAATGTATATTAAGGAATTGGATCTTGTGTTGAAGGTACTAGCAAGTCTGAGACTCATAGGCAGTCTGGCAGACTGAATTGCTGTAAGAGTGATATTTATAGTCTTGAGACTGAAATTCATAGGGGAGGCAAATAGCCTGGAAACTCTGAGAGGAATAAAGGATCTAATCTTGAAGCAGATTTTTTTCTTTTTTTTTTTTAGAACATTGTTCTTTTTTTTTTTTTGCCTAAAGAGCTCAAACTGATTGAATGAGGCCCACCGGCATTATCAATCTTCTTAAAGTCAACTGATTATAGATGCTAATCCCATCTTCAAAACAATAAAAACAAAACAAAAAACCCTGCACATCAACATCTTAGGCCAGTGTTTGACCAGACAACTGGACTATATAACCTAGCCAAGTTGAAAAATAACATTATTCATCACACATGCTAAAGAAAAAGGTAAGAGGATTCTACTGTGTATACGTGAGCAACTTGCTTCCCTGTGCATAGGGCTCGTGTCTCCCATCACTGTGTGGTCTGTGCACTATGATTCTTTCCCAGACAATCTAAAGCAAGATATCTGCATCACTGATGCAGCTCCTGGAAAGTGGGCCATAGCGCTATGTGGATTTCAGAGGCAATGTTCCCGGCAGTCAGTAAAACCATGATAGAGAATGGTAAGGCAATTCTACTCAATCAAAGTAAAAGCTGTATGTTTAACAGAAGAAGAATTTGTCTCCAACCTTTAGGGAGGAATATGGAAATGTAGGTTTTTAGCTGTAGCCAGAGGCTTTATTCTCTGGTGAGGAAAATAGGCCTTAGTTCTTAGACAATAAAGAACATACCTGTATGGGATTATCAGTTATGAAAATCTCTTATGATCTGGTCCCACCAGCTGGGTGAAGAATGTACTTAATGAAAGAGAGTGATGAGATCTATCCAGGATTTACTGCCTCACAAGTAGGTGATTATATGTATAGAGAGGCTTGATCCTTAGGCTACTTCTCTTTACCTACATTCGCTCTGTAAGTATAGGAACCTAATCATGTCAAAAGCCAAACAACACATACCTTTCTCCTCTGGTACTCCAAAGGCATTTTGGCTCCTGTGGCAGTTTTCCCAGACCTGGGACACAGTAGCTCCTTCCCTTTGCTTAGGCCAAAGCCTTGAGTCCTCAAAGCTTCTCTTATCCTGCATCCAGTACCTCAATCCTTCCCTCTCCCCCTCCTTCTCTGTCTTCTGTTTTCTGGGGCTTCCCATCTCATGCAGAGTAAAAGTCAAAATCCATTACCACATCATAAAAGCCTCTACATCCTGCCCCACCACTAAGTCTTGGGCCTCACCTGCTGCTTCTTGGGGATCATTTTATGCCAGCCTCACTGGCCCCCTGGCTATTCACTGAACACACCAGGCACTCTCCAGCCTTGGCACCTTGTGTTCCCAGTTCTCCCTTCCTGACTTCCAATGTCTACAGGGATCGCGTCATCACTTCATAAAGATCCAGGGGATATGTCACCACAAAAGGGTCTTTCCCTCAACTTACTATAAAAAAATAGCATTCCCATAGTCTTCTTTACTTCACGAACTATATTTTCTTGGTTATTCTCTGTCTTCTACTAAAATACAAGCTCCATGGACAGTCCATACGGATTGGTTATTTTATTCTGACACTTACATGCCTGATATTCGGTAAGATATAATTAATGTTGGTTAAATAAAGCCTCCTGCAGACCCTGCAAGTTCCCCTTGGAGACAAACACATCTTTCTTTTCATTTCCTCCATTAAGAGGCATGGGAAAGTGGAAAGACTGTAGGCTTCGGGCTCACAAATCTGAAATCAAACCTCAGCTCTGTCACTCACTAGCTTCATGATCCTGGGCAATTTTCTTCAGTTCTCTGAAGCCTCGATTTTCTCATCTGTAAAGTTGGTGTCAGCAATATGCATTTTGTAGGCTTGTAGGAAAAATAAGTAGAGCTATTTTAAGTATAGCACTGTATCATTCAGGATTACATTCAGCTGCTTATAACAGAAATCTGACTAGCAGCTTGACCAGGAAGAAGGCTTTTTGGTAAGCAACAGGAAATTCAGAGTTAGACAATGGAAGGCTGGAGAAGTAGCCCACAGATGTCATCAAGGATTCACATGCTTATCCCACTGACCTCAGCATGTGTGTTTTGTCCTCCCTTTTGCGAGATGTGAAAGTTATAGTTTCTAGCATCTCATGCATGTTCAAGGAGAAAGGAAGAGAAGGCAAAGAACAAAGCAAGTAGAGCTTGATTCCCTTTAAAGAGCTTTCCCACAAGTCCTACTTTGTGACTGACTCCCACTTATATCTGGTTTATCACAACAGGATCATGCAGCATCACTCCCCACAAGGAGTTAAGGAGCTGGAGCATTGGAGAGTACATTGCAAACCAAACAAAATCTATGGGTAAGGCAGGAGAAAATCAGCAGTAGCAATTCCAATGCCTGGTACCCAGAAGGCACCTAACTGTGAAACTTTCTTGAAGTGCTCTCAGGAAATAGGAGGAGCCCTGGTCTTCAGAAGCTCCTTGTCTAAAGGTCAGCTGAGCTACCAGGCCGGGTAACAGTCTTGCTAGCTTGTATTTGCATAGCCATCAACATTTTTCAAAGCATTTAAGAGCAGGCATCATTCACTCATACTTTGACAGAGCCTCCCTCACCAGATCAGAGCTCTGATGGAGAGAGACAATTCTTAACCAATCCATTTTTTAAAATGAGGGAACCAGCACAGGAATTATTTAAAAGGCATTTATTGATGTTTGCTTTGCACCATGCACGCTTCTAGGCACTGCAGCAGTGAATGGTCATTGGCAAAGGTACTCGTCCTTGTGGAGTTCACTTTTTCATGATGATATGTCCAAAGTCACAGTAGGAAAATGGAGGGGCTGGGTTTTGAGTTGGGTCTCCTAGGCCTGATTCCAATGTTTTCCCAAGACACTACACTGAAGAACCTTCTCACCTCAGCCAACCCTCTACAAGTATTGCTTTACATCATGGGGCAGCTGCCGTGGTGGATGAAATTCAAGGGGAGCTCTCCCTGCCCAAATAGATTGAATTTACCAAAATTCAATGATGGGAGTGTAAAAGTGAGCTGAAAAGTAAAGTCATGCCTGGCTCCCTGGAAAGCCATCCTGCCAGAGTCAAGAATCCTTAGCTCCAAACTGAAGTGACAAAATGACAGCATCTCGTCTGTCTGCCTCCAGCTCTGTTCCCTTGGCTGGCTGGCTGTCCTATAGGCTTTGTGGCTCTGTGGCTGTTTCTCTCCCCTTTTCACTGGTTTAGACTTCCTAAAGATATTGCAAGTGACTCCAGACTCGGTGCCCAGGAGCATGTGCACAGCAGCATGACTTACGTGAATCCATGCCAGACAGCACGGCCCGTCTCTCAACTCCAAATCCAACCTTGAGGCTCTCCAGCTTTGTCTAACACTGGCTACCAATGGCCTTCCTTTGCTCAACCCCAAACTGAACAAAAAATGTTACCTTTCATTGTTTTGGAAGTAAATACATTTTTGAAGACTTTCTACATTAAGTTGAAAACAAACTAAAATCATATTTTTAATGAAATTATTAAACAAACATCTGCATGTGCTTGGCCCTTTTAATTATTACCTTGGAGTCAGAGCACCAGGGCACTCCTAGGGGGCTGCCACTCTGAGATCAGGCAGATGCCTCCTCTCCACTGCTGGAAGCCAGTGTAATGGACATTTGGTAATAGAATTCCAGGTAGATTTGGGATTGCTGTAGCAGCCAGATGCTGCCTTGAGGGTGAAATTTTAAAATCTATCTGCTATGATAGTTTGTTTTTGTTTTGTTTTTAATACATCACTGATGCCTCTACAGTGCTGCCTGGTGCTGCCTAAGTCCAGTCATGCTGTGATGCCTATTTTTCTTCCAGAGGCTGTTGGCAGCTTCTTCTGGAGTTGCTGGTAAGCTGATAACCTCAGCTTTTGCTTCCAGGCTCCTTAAACTCTTGATTTCAAAAGTTTTATGCCATTTTCTCTTTTTTGGGAGGAGGGAGAGACTAGGGGTCTATCTTGAAATTCTTTCCCTTTTGTCTTCTGCTCTGCCTGGAACCTTCTGGTTTATAGTCCCACCCAAGAAGACTTAGCACTCCTGGGACCCTCTCTTTGTAGAGGGAAAGTTTGTGTTCCTTCCTCCCTTCTTATCTGCAGCTTCCCTGGGTCTTTCTAACTCCCTCTGTTGGCTTCATCTATTCACTTAACAAATGAGTATTGAGCACCTACTAAGCTCAGGGATAAGAAATGAGAAACTGCTCTTGTCTTAGAGGAATTCATCACTGCCTTAATCTTGGGTTTGCTCTGTCAAATATTAAACAATTTTATAAAACTGTGGTAATTAAGACAGTGGTCTATCAGCAGAGAGACACAATTCAATGAAACAAAACAGAGAACCCAGAAACAGATGCACACATAGGTTAGAAAGTAGGGTAACAAAATGGAAGTCTACTTCTTGGTTATTTCATAATTTGATATGGATCAAGTGGCTAATTTTGACCCTTCTCTAAGTCCTGACCCAGGAATCCAGGAACCTCCCATTTCATAATGTGATCTTAAGCTCATAGTTTCCAAGGTCTCCACAGAAGAGGAGGAGAGAGTGGATGACTATGAATGAGGTTTCTATGCTTGACCTAAGAGCGGTGTACAGTCATTGGCTAAGCATGTCTTAGCCACAAAGAAAGTGGGAGATATATGGTCTTCCTCTGTGCCCAGAAAAAGGAAATGGGATTTGGTCAGTGTCTAGCCTGTCTCTGTTGCCATATTCCTGTTAATTAAGATACATTCTGTTTTCCTAAGTTTTTATTTGAATTCATGAGTAGATGTTGAATGTTAGTTCTTTCTTTTCATTTATTGACTTGATCATAAATGTTTTTCTCCTTTAATCTGTTAAATGTTTAATATTTCTCTCCTTTAATCTGTTAATGTGGCAAATTACATTAATAGATTCTTTTTTCATCTTTTACCCTGTTTTGCATTCCTGGGATGAAACCAAATTGCTTGTTTCATGTTGCTGGATGCTTCTAGCTAGCTCTTGGTTTAGAAGCCCTTTGTCTATGTTCACAAGTGAGATTGGTCCATATATTTCATTTTTTGTACTGTTTTGTCTGGTTTTGAAAGCAAAATAATACTAGCCTTATAAAATAAATAGAGATGCTTTCCATCTAAAAAAGGAAAAAGAACTGTTTTTTAGTATTATTCTTCTGATTATATGACATTTTTGTTTCCTAGGTTGCTCAAACAAGTACCATGAAATGGTTTGGTTTAAACAATGGGGATTTATTAATTTCTGGTTTTGAAACTAAAAGACAGTCCAAATCAAGCCATCATTAAGGGTATCCTTTCTCCCTGAAGACTGTGGCACTGTGGGGCTGGTTTCCAGTGATTCACGGCAAGGAAAATGGCAGTGTCTCATCTCTTCCATCTCTTCCACAGTCTGCTTCAGCTTCTTACTTTATGTGGCTTCCACTCTTTCTGTCTTTCTCTCTCTTTCTCTCTCTCTGAATTTCATTCTCTTATAAATAACTCCGGTAATAAGATTAGGACCCAGCCTGATTGAGATGGGGCACTTCTTAACTGAAGTAACATCATCCTACTTGCAGTGGGTTCAGAACCACAGGAATGGATTAACTTTAAGGACATGTTCTTCTGAAGTACATACAGTTCCAAACCACCATGTATGACCCTGCTTAAGAATGCCAGGATCCTGTATTGTATATGTATGTCTTACTGGGGCTTGCCATAAACTATGTGCTTCATCCTTCTTCCACTAAAGACATCTCCAGTAGCACAGAGTCTGCTGTATTGTGATTAGAAGTTAGGATGGGGGTTAGGGTTTCCTCAGAGAGGTTTGTGTGATTTGAATTTCCCGGCTGGTGCCAACAGAGTACCCATATTTCTGTTCTAGTTTGAGATGATGTATGTACCCTAGAAAAGTCATGTTTTAATCCTAATCCCATTTTGTAAAGGCAGCCATTTCTTCTCATCCCTATTCAGTATTGTATGTTTGAAACTGTAATCAGATCATCTCCCTGGAGATGTGATTCAATCAAGAGTGGTTGTTAAACTGGATTAGGTAGAGGTGTGTTTCCACCCATTTGGTTGGGTCTTGATTAGATTCTGAAGTCCTATAAAAGAGGAAACATTTTGAAGAATGAGAGATTCAGAGAGAGCAAAGCAGAACAACATAGCCACAAGAAGCAGAGTCCACTAGCCAGCAACCTTTGGAGATGAAGAAGAAAAATGCCTCCTAGGGTGTTTCATGAAACAGGAAGCCAGGAGAAGAAGCTAGCAGATGATGCCATGTTCACCATGTGCCTTTCCAGATGAGAGAGAAACCCTGACTGTGTTCGCCCTGTGCCTTCTCACTTGAGAGAGAGAGACCCTGAACTTCATCGGCCTTCTTGAACCAAGGTATCTTTCCCTGAATGCCTTTGATGGGATATTTCTATAGACTTGCTTTAACTGGGACATTTTCTTGGTCTTAGAACTATAAACTAGCAATTTATTAAATTCCCCCTTTTAAAAGCCATTCCATTTCTGGTATATTGCATTCTGGCAGCTAGAAAACTAGAACACTTTCTTATTAGTTTGCTCATATGTGGGACAAAATGGGAAAAAGGAAGAGCGGGGCTTGAAAGCTCAGTATTCATATATTAAAAATGAAGCCATATGCTATATTACATTCACAAAGCAGATGGAACCCAGAGTTTACTGACCAGTGGCCTGAAGTCACCACCCCAATCACTAGGACTCTGTAGAACATAAAGATATGTTATTTTTTTGGGAATTATACTGTACTTTAGATTAATAGATGCGACGTCAAATAGTATGCATGTTATGTTGAAATTGCACGATTGTAAAGTATATTGCTCTGTTTAAAAAGACAAATGTTATAATTTTAGCATATTGTAAGTATTTGCAAATGAAATGTTCACACCATTCATTTATTTCAAGAAATAAAAATGCCAAACTATATCAAAACACCAGCAAAATTAATTATAAAGTACATTGAAAAAAATATTTAGTAGCTGGAAAGTTCGCATTCATCTTTTTTCTTTTTGCGCTCACATTTTATTCCTACTTCTTTATGGGATTTCCATACCTATACAAAATATCTAATTATTGTAGTTATTTTTATAAAAATCCTATGGTAGTTATTTATTACAAAATATGTATATAAGCTGAAATTTTATTATTTTTACATTCTTGTGCCCATAGGATTTTAAGTATTGAAAACATTCTGGATAGAGGAATCGTTTTATTTGTAATAAAACATTATTTATCATAATGCATATTATAAAATTTAATTATACTTAAATATGACTCAAAGCTTAAAAGTATTAGAAATTCATACCTCATAGAAATGTAAATAGGTCTTGATTCTGAATTTCATTTAGCCTCAAATGGCTAACACTTGTAGCTTGTATGGCACAGACTTCGGCATACGGTCTATTTCTAATATCCGTTTATGTTGAGCTAAAACTGGGAAACTTTTTTCACATTAATAAGTACATATGAATGTGGTGAGCTAAATTGTGAAATGTCACTCAGCAATATGCCAAATATCACACAGCACCCCATGATGAAAAATTATTCCTAATGATTATTCAACTGCAAATCAATTACATCTGCCTCCAATTTTGTTGAAAACAAAGAACTGGAGATATTTGATGGGAAAAAAGATTTATTATTCAGTCATGAGATGCATTCACTAGGCAATATTGCTTAGGATAAACAAAAAAACTGAAAATAAAAGCGAGCAAATCATTATCACAAAAGAGTGATTCTCTCAGGGAAATGAAAATGGTTCTGTTTGGGTTAGGGCACACCAGGGCATGCTGGTAAGAGCAGAGCTAGAACCGGGTAATAGACAACTGTTCAAATTATAGTTATTTTTTAAAATGCTCATGTATTTTTCATGTATATATATGTGTGTATATTATGATACAATAAAAAAATTAAAAAATAAAGTAAAATGGGCTAAAGGTAGTATTAAGAGAATTTGCATAAAGTAATGAATTTCAGAGATAAAAGGGGGCAAGTGCCAGCAGATGGCACAAATGTTTGGTCTTCAAAGATTGAAATGTTTTGCAGCCTTTTCCACATTGACAATTTTTAGAAAAAGCTCAGACTTTCTAAATCAAATAATAATATCAGAGCCAAACATAATGCATTTAAGCCACTATCAAAATATAGACAGGTTTCTATTGAAGAAAGCTGTTTATATTTCTGCTAATTGAGGGCATGGCATCAGACAAATTATGTACTGTAAGTTATAATAGAACCTATTATAAAAATATACTTTATACATCAGGAAAATTTGCTTGCGTAAGGATAGTTTCCATAGAAAATGTCTGCAGAGCCAGCTGTTTTTGCTTTCTAGGTTAAGAAGATGGTCTCACATAGTGGGTCTATCAGAAAAAAAAAAAAAACAATGTCCTCTCAGGGACCCATCTGAAGCATTGTACATCATTTTCTGGGTTAAGGAATTTAATGTGAATGTTATAAAGGAAAGTATAAAGTATTACAACATTAATATTGCACTATGTTTTGATATCAGAAGTGTCTGGCTTTGAGAGAATGAAAGACCTTCAGGAAAGTTTTGCCAAGAAGGGCAGAGAAAGCTTATGAGCCTGAGGGGCAGAAAATCTAGGGCTTTTGAGTAAGATACTTCTGCATCCAAGACCTTACTCCAAAACAAACAAGTTGTGGTACTTTGAGAAAGTTGCTTTAACTTCCTAGGCCTTGGTTTCTTTATCTTTATGGATTTTTAAGGTTAAAAAAAGATAATACATGCAAAGCACTTTGAAAAGTACTATCAATGGATGTTAGTTATCAATTTTATTTCAGAGACCTGTAAGGCATCCCAGATTGTATAAAAGCATGGTATTAATATTGATACTTATTTGAAAAATTTTCTTTACAGTGTAACATACATAGAGCAGAATGCACAAATCCTAATTCTATAACCCAATGAATTTTATAAAATAAGCACACCCCTGTAACTATCATCCATATCAAAATGTTGACATTAACTGTACCCTAATGTCTTGCTCATTACCCCCACACCAAACATAACTACTCTTCTGTGTTCAATTACCATAGATCAGTACTATCTCTTTTAAAATTTATATAAAACAAATCATGCCATATGTATCACTTATATGTATAGCTTTTTTGTCTCAAACATACCCTGTGAGATTCACCAATATTGTTCTGAGGCAGTGATATGTGTTTGTGTGTGTTTTAATTCATGATTGTGTAGCAGTTCTGTTCAATGGAAATATAATGTGAACAACATATGTCACTTTAAATTTTCTAGTAGCCATCAAAGAGGTATAACTACGTTAAAAAATGATTTTAATAATACATTTTATTTAACCAAACACATCCAAAATGTTATTTAAATGTAATCAATATAAAAATTGACATATTTTCATTCTTTTTTATGCTAAGTCTTTAAAATCCAGTGTGTATTTACATATGTAGCATTTCTAAATTTCAAGTAGCCCAGTAGTATGCTAAAATCGAAACTCAATCAGTCATTTTCTGCTCTGTTTGCAGGTAGAGTAACAACGTCCTCTGACTGTAGGCACAGAATTTCTATATGCATTGAAAATTTTTGTTTAGATTTCTTACACCTGTTAAGTTGAAAATAGACTCTGAAAACCAAGGTGTAGAGTAAGTTCATTGAGCTACATGATATGCATGGGAGCAAAGCTAAAAGTAAGTTTCTACCCAAAGAAGAGTGGCAGGGAAACAGTTATACACCTTCTCAGTACAAAGAAAGGGTATGGAGGAACAGGAAAAGGGAAGCAAGGAGGAAGTGAGCTATGTGAGTTGTCCGGGGCAGGTGTTCTTTGGGTGCCAGAAATCTGAGAAAGTTGCCCAGGCAGAATGTTTATGTAGGAATGGGCTTATCTGGTGAAGATGAGCAAATATGATGGGCATTGTTTATTACAGTTCCTCCTTTTCCATGGAAGCAGGCGTCTAAGCACCGCAAAGGATTGTTGGTATTTCAGCCTTTCTCAGTTGCTTTTTTCGTTTCTTCTTTGTAGCTTGCTGAGAAAAGAATGGAAGTTTAAGCAAATTAGGATAATTAGTAAAGCTATTACCATTCTAACTTCACACACCCAATTGAAAGGGTCCAAACTGAGATATCTAGAGAACTTTGAAAGCACCTAACTCTTCTGTATAGATCACTCTGCTAGTATATAAAGAGACACGTGCACAAATAGGACTTAGAGAACACCTGATACAAACACAAAAAATCTGTGACTCTGAGTTACATAACTTCAAAGACCTGAAGTTTGTTTATTAAAATATCTGGAGTCTGGAATCAAATACACCTGGGATAAAGATCCCAACTTCTCCTTTAAAACTTAGACTCTGAGGAGAGGCCTTTACTCATTTAAAATGTGTTTATGATGTTAATTTTAAGTGTTATAAAAATACATAAGTAAAGTACTTAGCATAATGCTGGTTATTCAGTAACTATGAGCACTTTTGCTTGAGGTGTATTTCAAAGTTTGTGAACACATTAAGAAAAAAAATTACAGTGATGAAAGAGGAAGGTGTGAAATTACATAATTTTTAGTTATTTAATTATGAATACATAAGACTTATAAAATTATGCAAACACATGAATTAAGGTGGGGAATAAAATTGCAAATCCATTCCATAAAAAGAAGACGAGTGTTTTAGTCTGCCAAAGCTGCCAAAATGTAGCACACCAGGGATGGATTGTTTTTTTTTTTTCTTTGTTTGCTGTATGGCGGGGTCACATTTCATTCTTTTTCCATGTGAGTATGCTATTTTTGCAGCACCATTTGTTGAAATTTTTCTTTGTTTTTTGTTGGTTTCTTTTGTTTGTTTGTTTTGGGGAGTGCATGGGTTGAAACTCAAACCCAGGTCTCTCACATGGCATGCAAGAATTCTACCACTGAACTACCCTGGACCGCCTGGATTGGCTTTTAATTAAAAGGGATTTATTTAGTTAAAATGTATACTTCTTCAGAGGAAAGACAACTAACTGTCATCTGAGGTTCTCTCTTACACAAGAAGGCACAAGGCAATCTCTGCTGGCCTTCTCTCCTGGCTTCTGGGTTCCAACAACTTTACCGGTGGGAATTTTCTTTTGCATCTCCAAACATCTGGGCTGAGCTGCTGAGTGCTGAGATGAGGTAAGCCAAACTTGGGTTGTACTGTGTTGAGCTCTCTTCTGACCTCTCTCTTTCAAGCCTCCAGCTAATTTAATTAAACATGACTCATTGAGGAAGGCACTCCCCTTAGCCGACTGCAGATGTAATCAGCCATGGATGAATTTCACATGCTAATAATTCAAGTCCACAGCAACAGAACTAGGCACCGTTATCTGGCCAAGTTGATACCTGAAGCTAACTATCACAAAGAGTAAGACATTTTCCCAGGGAAACAGGCACTATTCACAGTAGGGACAATGAAAGAGAGAATTTGCAGAACCAAGGTGCAAATGTTGTTAACAACCTGTAAGGGAGGGAATAGCAGTGTTGCTGTAATCTGCCCCCTGTTAAAGAAGGATTAAGGGAAACAGCAGAAGCTTTTTTGTCTTTCATTTCTTAAAATTAATTGTTTGACCCTGTGAAGAAATTACTAGAAACCTGACATTGTAACTCCATTCTCTGGCTCTTTGCTCTTTTAGATACTAATTTCTGCCTCCTGGTGGGAAAAAAGAAACTTAATTGCATAGATACGCTGCATAAAGGCAGCTCTTAAAGAATTATGTGGCTGAATTACAATGAAGGTTTATTGTACCTGAAAGTGCACATTAAAAGAAAAATCACAGATAAAGAGAAGCTATACCTTCTAAAAAGAGAGCTTCCTCCTCACCACAAGACTTTGTAATTTGCAAGAATACCTAGGCTACATAATGGTAGTTTATACAAGTGTTCGACTCTTCATGATTTAGATTCTGTACTAAGTTTTTAATTTTTAACTAAAGGTGATAAAGAACACATTGAAACACAACAAATGTCAATAAAAAGAATTATTGATCAATCTATGGGGGGTGTGATCCTGTACAAAGATGCAAAGGAAAGTGAACCTTACTGAAGAAATAAAAGGGAACCATGTAACAGTGAGAATCCTGCTCTCTCGTGGTGTCCATACAGTGTGTGCTTCTTTGTCAGGGAGCTCATTTTAAAATTTAATATTACACCACCATAATTTTATAAACATAGATCCCTAGGATTTTAGTGTTTATTTTACCCTAATTATCGTGATAGGATTTTTTGGTTGTGGTGTTTTTACCATTTTAATCATATGGTTTTAAATGATCTAAGCTCCTCTTTAGAATTAGGTAAGAAGGGAGTGATGAGGGTAGATGAAGGAGAGAAGAATGAAATGAAGGAAAGAAAATTATTAACTTAAGATTATTTTAGGTAGAAAGAGGCAGTTTTATTCATTACTAAACCACAGGAATTTAAATTGTGGGCAATGTATATTCTATTAGTTCAATTTTTCTGTTAGATTTGCACTCCAATATAAAATATAATGAATCAACTTGAAACAGTTACTACAGATGATGAGAAGAAAAGTTTGTGGTGTGAATAAAAGTCCCCAGTGAGCCAAATCTATTCCTGAGCTTTGGTTTAAACATTGGAAGAATTTAGTTCAAGGTAAAACATATTTTATCTATGAATAAAAGCTCTAAAGAGATATCTCAAAAGACAAAATCCCTAGTTTCCTTCCAAGGTAAAAGATCAAATACATGTAGAAACTTATATTTTCTTGTAATTGAGTAACCTTCAATTTGATTGTCAACTTAACACTGCAGGTAAAACTTAAGTTTTAATTTGCCAACTCAGTATAGTTATTGAAAGATTAAAGCATCTTTGGAAGACCACATTTGTATAACAAAATTTATTATCTGTAATTAATAAACCTTTAGACTACTTTAAAGTTAAGAAATCTTAGCATATAAGCAATTATAATAGTGTAGAAGCTATGGAAAGCATTAGATGGATGAAGCAGTCAAGTCCTAATGAATCAGAGTTGTCATCCCATCACAGTATTCATGTGAAAATGTACAAAGAAATATTTTATATCATTTCTAAATAACAAAAATAGAGAAGCATAAACAGTTCATGGAGTAATAAGTTAAAGTAACCTATAGATCTGCAGTGCTTCTGTCCAAGTCCTTATTTTGAAATTTTTTTTTTTATCTTTTTAAAATTTATTTCTCTTTATTTTATTTTTTGGTTCTTTGTTTTTTAATTTGTTATTCAGTTTTAAGTCCTTCATGTTTTCCGATCGTTCATCTTTTTTCATACCTTAACAAAACAAATATATATGTAATATGCAATATATGTCAACTAGGAATGCTGAAATGAATTTGCTAAGAAAAGTAAAACAGATTAATGCCTTACCTGTTAATTAAATGCTATTCTTGAGGCCAAATATTTAACAGTGCATAAAACAATTGATCTCCAGTGTACAACATTTAATTGAAATTTTATTGAAAATGATAAATTGCATTACTATTGGATTATCATACCTTAAATTCTGTTCCTATCAAGCTTTAAAATATCCTAGATTACTCAAAGCCAATAAAAATTTCACATCTCAATAGAATCAGCAATACCCAAGGGTTCAGTCAACAGTGCCAGCACTCTAGGAAATGGATGCCCAGTATTCTCTTTTCCCAATTCCAAGTCTGCCAATGTTTACTGCCAAGTGTCACAAAGACACTGCTGTTTATTATATATGCTTCTTGGAACTTTATAGAATGAAATTCTAAAGATAGTCATTGCTTTTTAAATGTTTTTATTATGTAAAATAACATAAGAAAGGAATAAATTGCAAAGTTTTATAACTGCAACAACTAGTTATAAAAATAGATTTCAGAGTTTGGTATGGGTTACAGTTCCACAATGTTCCTTCTAACTGAACTGCTCTAAGGCACTGAAGACTTAAAAGAAATATCATTATAATGATTCAGCATTATACTTATTTTTTAAATCCTATTTCTCAGCAATAACTTCACCTTCTCCTTTGATATTTCTCCCAATCTATAAGGGTGTTTGGGTTATACTCATTCTAACTTTTTCATGTTGGAAAGGGCTGTCAATAATATGGGATAATGGTATGGAAATATTATTTTTTAATAAAAGTAACAGCAATTAGAAAGAAAACATCTACTTTTCCTTTAGAGATTTATCAAGCCCTGCTACACGCTGCATCTATCTAGACATTCCAATGTATAGCAAAACAAAGCAGTAGTGGCAGGTGGCATATGTATTTAAATTAGATCCAATGTTCTGTGGAATAGTAGCAGATTTTTTATTTTAATTTCTTGAGTTTGCATACGTGACACTTAGAAGATGACAAATACAGAAATAAAACTTTACACATTAAACAAACTCAGTTATATAGTATATATGTATGTATTTTTATGCATATTGTATTTTAATTTGTGGAAAATATTGAAAAGAATATATTCTCTTTTTTTGTCCTATAGTAAATAGACATTACATCTAAAATTTAAAACAAAAATAAAGAAAAGAACTAAGATAAAGAAATGATGAAAATAGGAAAGCAAATACAGCAGGAAAATAAAAGAAACAAATGTCAAATCTAGGTTGAAATTCTTCTCTCATCACTAATAAACCATCTAATCTTATATAAATTACTTAACATTTTTCTTGTATTTTCCATCCTCTATCAAATGAATGATCAGAAATGTTATCATTTAGTGTGCTGGTTTGAAAATATGTACCCCAGAAAAGCCTAGTTTTAATTCTGATCCAATCTTATGGGAGTCAGACATTTTTTTTTAATCCCATTCAAAACTGTAGGTTGGAAAATTTGATTAAATTATCTCCACAGTGATGGGATATACCCAATTGTGGGTGTGGCCTTTTGATTAGATGGTGATGTGACTACATCCATCTGGGCTGGGTCTTGATTAGTTTGCTGGAGTCTTTTAAAAGAGGAAACATTTTGGAGAGAGCTCAGAGCCGATAGAGAGAGAGCCAACAGAAACTTCAGAACATAGCTGACATAGATGCTGACACTTGGAGAACAGAAACAAGGATATTTGGAGATGCTTGGAACATGAGATGTTAAGCAAGCCAGAACCTGGTGAGAGCCAAGGAAAGCCAAGAAGTGAAAGTCAACCCCCCTGGAGAAGCAAAGTGAGGAATCCCCATAGGAACAGAGGCTGAAAGCAATGAAGCCCAAGAGCAAGGGACCAGCAGATACTAGCCACGTGATTTCTCAGCTGACAGAGGTGTTCTAGACCCATCAGCCTTTTTTGAATTAAGGTATCTTTCCCTGAATGTCATAATTTGGACATTTTTATAGGCTTAAAACTATAAAGTTGTAACTTATTAAATTTCCCTTTTAAAAGGCATTCCAGTTTTGGTATATCACATTCTGGTAGTTTGCAAACTAAAACACTTAGTTTCTAATTTTATTTGCTCAGATTATTGGAACTAAGATGACTAGAGCTACAAGTATAATTGAAGTAATTTAAGAGATTTCAAAAGTGCTAACTAGCATTTAAAACTTTATTACTAATAAGCTGATCTCAATTAGTTGTGGGAATTGCATTTGAAGATGAATATTTAAAATTAAAGTTGATAATGAAGGGAAAAATTAAAATTTTGTAGGATTTGAGACCATTTCTAATGTGAGTATTGATTCAAGAAAGAAGACAAATTAATCTAGATAAGAACCTGGGAATAGAGGAGAAACCTGAGAGTCCTCTTTAAATGCAAGAAAAGTTGCAATAGGAGATTAGAATCAAATTTGTTTTATGTAGTTTTAGAGGAAAGAAGGAAAAACACAGTGTGCTGCTAAACTTAACAAATAAAGTTTCTCAAACCTGCAAGTAACCCAATATGCTATATGACAGAACAATAATTTCTTCATCAGCTTAAATGTTCAGAGATTGTAAAATTTGTTATCTCTCATTAATGAGATTATAAAATTTCTTAATTGTTTTTTGTAAGCTCTAACTATTGTCCTAATTTTCTTGAATGGGTGTACGTTATTTTCTAAAGGTAAAAAAAGATTAAGGAAATTAAAAAGGTGAGTTAAACTGCTAAAAAAAGAATGTGAGGAAGAAAGGAAGGAAGAAAGCAGAGAGAAAACTCATTCCTATACTGAATTAAAAGTTTTCTCCTTTCAAATTGTGCTTACCAGATCTCTGAAATAACTCAGAAAAGTTAATTCTACAAGAAACTAATGATTCCATGAAAACCTAGCTAAGATGATCATTAAAGCACCTCTTAGATTTCACATTTTCAAGTTATTAATGTCTTTTTGCTTCTCCATCTATCCCTATAATTATTTCAGAAAATGTCCCTGAAGTCATGCTGAAATATTCAAAATTACTAAGTGGGCTATTTGTCTACTTTATTAATTTAAAAAATAAAATGTATCTACATATATATACATTTAATAGATTTGTATCTAAGTCATCTAATTGTATTTATTTACAGATTTCATGGAGAAATCAGGACCTTTGCAATGTATCAGTTTTAGACTTCTAGCCTCAAAAACCATGAGATTGTATTTCAGCCAATCCTTTGTGCAATATTTATCATAGCAGCCTGGCAAATTAAGAAATTCAGTTTAGAAATATTTTAAAATAATTAAGATGAATTTAAAGATCGAGAGGCATGTCAAATAACTGTTAGGATTTCAAAACAGGAAAAAACATCAGTAATATTTTAAAATTTCTTCAACAATTGTAATAGGAAACTCTCTGTAACTTATGTTGGTGACAAAGCAGACACTATTAATATTTGTGTGCTTTGTTTTTTACAATCATAAATTAAAGGAGGTGTTATAATTCCTTTAAAGGCTAGTGAAAAAAATGATATATTATTTTCCCTTCAAGGTCACATCCTCTGATTTCTGTCCATGGATCCCACAGATTAAAACCACAAACATTATCTGCCTCCTCCTCTCCCATTATCTCATAGTGTGTATGATTATGCTTCATAATAAATAATTTGCCACATTTATAACTGATAAGATGGTGCAATGTTTGAGACCATCTATCTTTTGTGCTTGACTATATCCCTAGTACTTTATCAATAAATGTTTTTGAGCCAGTAAAATAGATCTTGTTTTTCCACACTTTCCCTTGAACTCCAGACACACTTAAGCCATTATTAATAATGTTATTGGGTAAAGGCTATGGATTCTTTTGCCTGATGTGCTCAGTAACTAATTCCTGAGACACCAGGGCTTTGAAGAGAGCACGGTTTATTACTAGCACCTAGTAGGAGATCAGATGGACTTTCAATCCAAACTCTGTCTCCCTGAACTGCAATAGTTATGATAATTTCATCAGTGAAAATGATGGGCAGGGTTTAGGATCATGGGCACAGTGGCCCCAGATGATGTAATTAGAGGTGATCTAATTACTGAGCACGTGCAGATTGATTACATGCGGAGTCACAGAATGCATGTAAGAAAATGGCCGAATGAGGTAAGGTGACTTGTGGGTTAAAGCCTAAACTGCTGTGCCTGTCTGATGGGCCCATTTTGGTTAGCTCCAGTCTCAGTTATTAAAATAACTTTGGGCTTCAGGTGGGTTACTTCCTGTCTAGGGGCGGACCAGGACTCTTCATTAATAAACATTAGGGGCTGTCTTTAGTGATTACAAGATCTAAAGTTTAATAACTGGATATATGGGTACAAATGAAGGTTAGTCACAAAGTTTTTATAATCACAGGGCACAATAAAGGCTATATAATCATTACCCGAAATCAAGGCAACTGGATTTCAGTTGAGAGATTTCAGGTATTTCCCTCTGTCTATTCTAATACACGTAGAAAGTAGAAGGAAATACCTATATACTGACTTAATAATCATAATCTTTTGTTAATTCCTAACTTCATGGTTACAATAAGACTCCTTTTGGGAGTACATGTCATAATGCAGTGAAGTGCTAAAGGATCTGAAACTCACAACACAATGGCACTAAACTATTAGGTTAGATTCTTGCCCAAGTTCACCTTCCGGTTAAACATATTAGATTTTAAATTTGTATAATCAATCATATAAAATAAATTTAAAATATATTTAGTCAACGAGAAAGAGAGAAAGACAAGGAGATTATCTTGGTGTGGCTTGTTTTATTAACCAGGAAAAGACGCATAATAGGAGGGATGTAAGAGTGGGTAATTCTGCGACGAAAAAGGAAAAAGGGAAGAGATTCTAATGAAAGCCAATTTGATCCCAGTTCCCTCCAACTTAAAGAATAATAGCAAAACAATATAATTCTAACATTTCTTATTCCCTTTTACAAAATCATAACCATCACATACTTAGGAATGGGATGTCTTAGTTTTTACCCTCTTTGTTGCCACATATACAGGATCCTCAAAACTCCAGCCTCCCTGTTCTGAAGCAGTTTGGCAAAGCATACCTCTACCAAAGAAACCAAGTATGTTGGTGAAACTCAAGTCAATTTCCAGCTGAAAAATCTTAAAGCTCAATTACCACAAACTTAAAGTAATTGCAAAAGGACTAAACGCAATTTAAGATTGCAGTATCAAGACTGCAGCTGGTATTTGGGCTAAAGTTGTGTTTCTGTTGCCCGTTTTTTCCCTGAAAATCTACAGAGGCTTGATTATAAGCAATGCGTTTGATTCAGAAACACCAGCCAACTCAGAATTATAGCTTACACTGCTGGGTTTGTTTGCAAATAAAATAAAAGCAAGGAGAAAAACAGACATAATTATGAAGACACTAGAAAGTGGAAAAGAAATTAAATCTTATTAAAACAGCAGTCCCAGGTATTAGAAACAGTTCTGTAATTAATAACATAATAGTTGAATGCTCTAAATGCCACAGCAGAAATTAAAATTTTATTTATGAATAGAAATAATGAGATAACCTATAAAAACTAGGCTTGGTTGTTTCCGCCACTGAAGATTAATAATTGCCTCAGGGGTATATTCAAAATTATGACATGCTTGGTTTTACAGAAAGATAATTCATTGGGTGTTCAAACACTCTTTAACCCTGGATGGTAATTATGATACAAAATAGATAGCAATTTTCATTGCATCATCACTGGAGTCAGATTATTTCCACTATTGCTTATTTTATTATCAGTAAATGCACCCTTTCTGGAGAAAAACTGCAGTATTAAACAAAAAGAAAAACAGCTTTTTAAAAAAATTGTCTTAGGTAATATAAATGTTTAGCCTGATGCTGTGGAGTTGGTTGTTGAGAGAAATTAACATCTAAAGGGTGGTCTAATGTATTTTGAAAAAAACATTAATAACAAAAAGAAGTCTCTTGTGAAATTCCTTTTAGAAACTATATTATAATGGTTTAGTGCTTTATATTGCTTTATGGGTTCAAGATTTTTAAAAATGCATTTTATAGTGTTTATATCCTGGATACCAAGTATGTAAAATAATGGGATTCTTCTCTTATTTTCACAGCAAAAATTTAGACATTTTTCTCTTAGTTTTTAAATCTATGTGACATGTCAGAAGTAACTTAAAAATGAATGTATTACATTTGTATTTTAAAAATATAAATTATAACATACGATCACATTTTGTCTCACATTTTTTCATTTGTAAACTATCAGTGCCCCTTTTTAAAGTACCTCTGTAGCCTGGGTTACTCATTTCAGTTAGGTCACCTTGGCAAGCTCACAGAGTAGAAAGGAAGTTAACATTTATTTGAGTGCCAGGAATGCATCAGAAACTTTTCATGGAACATCCCATTATATCCCAAAATAAATGAGGGTAGTTTTCTATCTCCTTCTCAGAGGTAAAGAATATAAATTTAAAACAAATTAAACACCTAAGCCAAAAGAGTTTATCCTAAATCTGCTTGAGCTTGAGTCCAGAGCTCTGAACTCCTTTGCATTTAGTTCTTAATGTGTCAACGGCATCAAAATTCATGATTTTGCGAATGATGCCATTTTATCATTGCTTAATCATTTTATAAAGAAAAACACAGTCCCAACTTTCATCTAAGATTAGTGATTAAATAATAAAACATTTGTTATGCTTGTTGTTGATTAGATTTTTAGAGTCTTTACGTAGGCAAGAGAATATTATCTATCCTTGCCTCTAGTGGGATTAGTGCTTTAGGAAAATGTTTTAAAAGGTTTATTCCATGTATTTTTTAATTAAGTTGTAGAGCAATTGGTCAATAGGGTTAATATTCCCAGGGCACAACTTAATGTAGTGATCTATGAATGTAGGATAAGCCAAGGAACAGAGTCATCATGTTAGGTTGGAAATCCACCAACAACTGCTTTAAGTTAGTAGAACCACAGCTCTGTAAGAGTGTCATGTAAAGATCACAGTCTCTGTGAATAAATTTATGACTGCATAGGAAAAGTGATCATAAATAAAAAAAACATTGTTGCCTGAATGGTGGAAGGAAAAATACGCTGAAATGGTACAAAAATTTTTAAAAAGATTGGCCAAAGAATGAACAATATTCAATCCTTATCTGCTTCTCAATTTTGCAAACTCTACCTACCAAGCATCAGTGGAAAGAAAATAAATGTAAAAATGCCTAAATATCAGGTCACAATTTTATTAGGGTGAGAGACCTAGTTCAAAGAAAAAGTGCTTTGTAAATTTGTCTTTGACGTCTACCAGAAAAGTTTTAATTCTTGCTCAGTGGCTTAAAAGCTGTTGAAAAATTAGCAAGTTATTTCACTTCTCACATTGTCATTTTATCTGTAAAATAGTTAATATATTTTATGCAATACTGATGTGAAAGAGATCTAATACACATAAGGCTGCAAGCACTTAGTAGATAAGCACTGAATATTTTAATTTGTACCACTGTCAGGTAACTAGACAAACTTGTCCATGCTCTCATTTTAGATATGGAAATCATGCCACACTGGAAATGGGGATTTTAGTTCCCAACTAGCTTATTGATAACAGAGTACACTATCATCTGTGGCTTCTCCCCCAAGGAGATCCAATAACATACTTGGGAAGTTATAAGCTTTCTTACAATGGAGAAGAAGATCAGAGTCTCAAATAGAAAATAGATCTTCATGCTTTCAGCACATTTTGAATTATAGTAGACCCCAAGGAAAATAACATAAATCTATTGAAAACACTGAGTTAAAGCTTTATGAGTACTCTGGGTAAGACTCTATTTGCCTTGTATACAATGTAAAAATGAGACCAATATTTATTTCATACATTTTAGTTGTTAGAAAATAATAAAGGATCCAGCCCTAAGAAAACTGGGTTTCATGGCAGTAAGAATCTATAGCATCAACTCAAAATAAAATAGCAGAATCCCCATGTACAAATTAAAAATACTTTTAAATTATGTACAGGAAAAAAAATGCTTCTAAAAAGCTTATAAACATTTCATTCAGAATGAGAGCTTTACAATTACGTGACTATCCATGGCTTATTTAGACTTGTAGGAAAATAAAATATTTTCAAGGTGCTAATCAAACCCTCAATTTGTATACATAGCCACAGATTATTTTGACATGTGATATAGGCCAGCAATGTAGTGTGCTGCTTGCATTTAAATCTGTCACATTTGTTGTAGAAAAGAAACGGCCATATGGCCCTCATATCAAAATATTGTTCCTTAAAGACCATCATTTGCATATGTAACTCCTTTATAATTTAAAATAAGCAAAGATGGCCTGGGTTTACAGTAAGTATCCATGTATTCTTAATTAATTCCCTCAGATTCTGTGCATTTTGTTATTTTTTTAAAGAAATGAACAAAGTAGGGCAAGAAAAGATGCATAAACTTCTGAAGGAGTGACTTTTAGAAAAGTGCATTAATTTATAGAATGGGAATATGAAGTAAACAATCATGGGTGAAATTAAGATGCTTGGCACTTAAACATATTATTTATTTATAATTCAGGAGTTTTCTATAATAATTTTTGGGCTGGATCTCTAGTATGGTATTAAGAATGGCATTTCATAAGGAATTTACCCAATTTTTTTGCATAACAATAATCTAAACCTGAACAATAAATTTATGGAATTAACTTTGTGTCTTTGTTTACTAAGTACA
Organism: Myrmecophaga tridactyla; assembly: GCA_004026745.1. NCBI lineage: Eukaryota > Metazoa > Chordata > Mammalia > Pilosa > Myrmecophagidae > Myrmecophaga > Myrmecophaga tridactyla. The sequence goes on along the minus strand of PVIY010000570.1, from coordinate 133,626 downwards.
TTTTCTTCAATATCTGTGATTTTCATCTAAGAACAATATTCAGCTATATCAAGCCCAATGTTCAATGTTTATGTATATGATTTTTTCATTTGATTCTCTGCTTTTGCTTTCCACCGTTGTTTATTAGATGCTTTTCTTTATCTAAACATCATGTAATAAATTTCTGAATTTTTAAATGAATGTCATAAATATTGACAAATTTCATTACCTAAACAGCTTCTATGAGAAGTTCATTTCAGCAGTCTTTTATTATTTCTTAGCAGGCAACTATGTGCAAGATTATACTTAACTATCTCCCAGTTGTCTAATCTTGTAAATGCTTTTTATTTTTCACTGATTGCATGAAGCAGTGATTTATTGTTTTGGAAAATAACAGGCTATAAACCATAATGGGCCATCAAATTTTTTTAAGTTTAGCTCTACTGACAACTAGAAAATACACATATAATGTAGATTATGTTTTTAAAATAATGTAATAAGTTTAATACATTTGCTTTTCCTTAATAACAATATAACAGGTGTACTGATACAAATATGCAGCTGATATATATTTCGAGTTCAGGCTTCCTTCAAATATCTTTAGGGTCAATATGTTTCAATGGGAAGATAAACACAGCAGTGTGTGGAGAACTTTTAACCAATGACATCTTTTAATCTCTGAGCAAGCTATCTTTGCTGACATCATTCTGCAGTTGTTCACAAACCATGAATGATAATATGGAGAATGACACTGACAATGTAAGCTTGATCAACATGGACAGGAAAAGTAAGCCCTTCAGAAATTCAGCAATTTTTATTCTTTGTTTATTGTATTGATTAATTTTATCAAATTATGTTAGCTATTTGATAAATATTACTTAAGCATTGTGAAAAGCAGCAATTGATATTTATCCAGATTACTATTCCAAATGAACAGTTAAATTCTCCAGTTAAGCAGATAATTCCATTTATTTGAAATTTTCCACTTTTTCCATTGCATATTGAATTGTGTTGACCAATACTTAATTTCTTGGGACTAGGACAAAATTTAACTAAGTAACTGTGACCATAGCTATACCGTGCTCAAAACACTGTTTAAAAAAATATGGGCAACTCTATGTTTAAAAAAATGTCTTCCTGCTTTATGTGAATAAACTATTCAAACACAAAGTTTATGAAGTATATGGGAATTTTACAGTGTAGACACAAACTATTTTCTTTCTACTTGGGCATTAGTTGCAATTCCTATGAATGAGTAATTCCTCCCCTACACTAACCTTCAAACATGCTATTTAATTTGTTTTTTCTGTAGCAATCACAGATTTTATTAATTCTGAACCAAATCACCACTAGCCAGCAAAACAAATGCCAAAAAATTTGACTGAATGTGAAGGTGCTGCCTGTGGCCGGAGAGTACTAAACACAAGGACTTAGCACAACCAAGTTCTGTTCCAATAACTGGAGCTACCCTTTAGCTTTCCTATCAATGTGATCAACTCTTGAAAGGATGAGACTCATGGTCTAGTAATGCATGACTTCTTCTTGACACAACCCACCAACTCAACAGTATTTTCAGTGTGAGGCCACTTTGATTAATTCTCTTTCCACTGAAACATAGATATATGAAAAGTATTACCGTCAATATTTTATAACAGAAACATTAATTTCTCAATCACCAGAATTTCCTCTGAAAAAGAGGTTTATAAATCCAAATTCTACTTCTTCTTCATTTGTCCTGTCTGGGTAGCTGGCCTGTCTAAGATTTGATCTGACCCAGAGTTAAATGGCACCCAATTTCAAAGCTTCTGCCAAGTTATTCTACGTCTGAGAGTCTGAGGAGTCATTTTAAGAGGCTATTTTTCATGAATGATGAGTGATAGGCAAAGGAAATCTGGACAATTTTTGTTATATTTAGTAAATGACAATTTTCCCTAATATGAAATTATCACATTTATACCACGAAGACTCATACGAGTACATTTTTCTTTAAAACTGGGTGTGTGTGCACATGCAGGCACAAGCATATATTGGGTTCAATAGTTATCCACAAGAATGACAAGGCTGACAGCATAGATAGCTTGAGCTCAGCTCAAACAGCCTGCTGAAGCCACACTTGGTATTATTGTCAGCTGAATAGTTCTTCCCTCAAACTTCACTGAGGGAAGTTTTAGTTTTGAATTTATTTTTATTCTTGAATTGCTTTGGTGGCAGGAAGGGATGAATCATAAAGTGAGACTAATTCCTGTAGGCAGAGGATAAGGTTTCAAATACGTTTGGAAATTTACCTTGGGAGGATTGAAGAATGAGAAATGAGACTCTCAGAACTTGAAGAGAAAAAGGCTAATCATAAATTAAGAGAGTAAGGCTAGAACCATGTGTCTCTGGAAAGAATATCATCAAGTGGACTGGACATGAGTAAAGACTGAGATCAGTATAAAAGCAAACAATGCCCAAGATAAGGCAAGGGGCAGCAGGAAGAATACACAGAAGTAGTGACCAAACCAACAACCCTGCAGTATATTTGACACAAACTAGCCCATTTAGTGGATGTATGAGAGAAATATCAGAGGACTAAACAGCTATTTCTTTCTTGCCCATTAATTACATATTTGGTATTAATAAAACTGTTTTATTATTTCCCTTTGAGAAATCAGACTTCCAGATTTATACAATCTAGGCATTGCCTTGGTGGAAGAAGAAAGAAACATGCTTGTAGATAGTATTCAACAATGTTAATTTGCTCCTTATCCTTTCTACTTGATGCCCCCGAGACACTGCCACACATGGTGGACTGACACTGAACTGTTTTATTTATGAAATTAAATTGCCTTCTATTTTTAAATCTTTTACTTATTTTTCTTGTTTATCAGATAATGTGTTAGCAAAGTGCTGCAATATTGAAATGCCAATATTCATTTATAACTTTCAATGAGATGCTTTAAATGAGCCTAAGCAGCACAAACCTATTTGTATGTGAAACACTCCTTGCCTAATCAGACTCACAAATTTGAGAGAACATTTAATCAATTAGTTTTATTTGGTTCACTCACAGTTTATAAGATTCTTTGATGGCTCAAAATACAGAGTAAATAACAGTAAGGAATTTTTAAAATTAAACTCACTGAATGCTTTACAAACAATGAACATGTAGTTAATGGCAAACAATAAAGTGGTGATCCATATTCTATTTCTAAAGGCAAATTAAAAATGATATATCATAAAAGTAGGAAAAAAGAAACTACAATATGCTGCTTTTCTCTTTCTAAATATCTTTGCATTACTGCATTTTGCTCAGTGAAATTTCTTAAAAAACATTCTAAATGCATTAAATTTAAATGTAATGGTTGAATCTATGATATGAAACATTCATATTATGATTTACCACTATATGTATATCAATTACATGAAATGTAATACTCCTGAAGCACAAGGAAATAATTATGAATCAATACTCTCAAGATTTTCTCTAGAAATGAATAATGACAGATAATGTTACTTAATAGCTACAAACAGTAAGAATACAAAGCAGAAATCATTATTTTGTCATTCTAGATATCCCAATAGCATGAGTAAATTTTGTACACATTGTCATGTTAAAACTGTTAGAAGACCCACTATTTTTCAGAAGCAGACATACAAAGAGCATTTTTAATGCATTGTCACAACTTCCCTCAGTTCTGAAAATCAAAGATGCCATTACAGGAAAAGTAGGTAAAAATGGATGGAACATGATTTGGAATGAGAAGAAAACCTGTAAAATGAGTAGTGGAGAGAATACTAAATAAAAAATGCTAACCCATGAAATTTTGTCCTTGTTTTCCTGCTGCATATCCTTGTAGCTTTAGGAAAATCATAGCCATTCTGAGGCTAACTTTTCTCACCTGTAAAATTATGTGGAGGAATTACATGATCACAAGGAACAATCAAAGCTGGCCTGTGATACTTGTAACATTATTATTAAATAGTGCAATGTTGTTACATTGATTTCATGTGAACAGGAACATGATACTTTAGACTTCCCTATACACTGAGTTCCTGGCATGGATTTTTTTGGATTTATTTCTCTGATCTAAAATCTCTTAATCACTCCACCCCACACCCCACGCTACTCCCTGAACCCCTGGCAACCACTAATCTTTTGATTGTCTCTATTATTTTGCCTTTCCTTTCCTAGATTGTCATATATTTTAAATCAGATAGTAGGTAGACTCTTCAGACTGTGTTCTTTCAATTAGGATATGCATTTTAGGTTCCATCATGTCTTTTTGTGGCTTAATATAGTTCATTTATTATCACACAATAATATTATCATACAATAATATTTCATTGTATGGATATGCCACTTTGTTCATCCATCCACCTATCTTGGTTGTTTCCAAGGTTTGACAATTATGAATAAATATGTTATAAATATTGTGTGTAGCTTTTTTGTCTGATGTAAGTATCCAAATGACTTGGGTGCAACTATGGTCTTAGGGTGAGACTGTCTTTAGCTATGCAAGAAACTACTAAACTCTCTTTCAAAATGGTTGTATCATTTTGCATTACCATCAGCAGTGAATAAGAATTCTTGTTACTCCATATCTGTGGTAGTTTGGAACTGTATGCACCTGAGAATATCATGTTTTAAATTTGATGCATTCCTGTGGATATAGCCCTATTGTAAGTAGGACCTTCTGATAAACCTACTTCAGTTAAGGTGTGGTCCAGGTTGGCTCTTAATCCTTACTGGAGTCCTTTATAAATGGAATGAATACGGAAAGAGAGAGAAAGAAAAAAAAGTCATGGAATTAAGAATCTGAAAGTAATGAAGCACAGAAGAGACGGGAGAAACCAGCAGTTGCTGCCATGTGCCTTGCCATGTGGCAGAGGAGCCAAGGATCACTAGCAACCAGTCTTTGGGAAGAAAGCATCGTTTTGATGATACCTTGATTTGGACAATTCCCCAGACTCTAGTAGAAAGCTAATAAATTCCCATTGTTTGAAACCAAGCTATTTCATGGTATCTGCTTTCAGCAGCCTACGAAGCAAAAACAATATCCTCACCAGCATTTGCTGTTGTCAGTGCTTTAGATTTTAGCCATTCTAATAGATATTTAAAGATAACCCATTTTTTAAAAATTTGGAATTCCCTAATGTCATATGATGTTGATCATCTTTTCATATGTTTATTTCCCATGTTTATATCTTATCTGGTGCTATGTCCAGATATTTTTTACACCTTTTCATTGGGTTGTTTGTCTACTTTTGTTGAGTTTTAAAAGTTCTATTAATCATTTGAATACATGTCTTATATCAGATCTGTGTTTTGCAAAATTTTGTCTCAGCTCATGGCTTGCCTTTTCATCTTCTTAATAGTATTTTCTGCAGACAGAAGTTTTTAGTTTTAACGAAGTGCACCTTCTCAAGTATTTATTTCATGGGTTATGCTTTTGGTGTATACCTAAGAAAATATTACCAAATTCAAGATCACTTAAGTTTTCTTCTAAGATATCTTCCCTAATTGTAGAGTTTTGCATTTTATATTTATGTCCCAGATCAAATTTGAGTTAATTTTTTGTGAAAAGTATAAGCTCAATGTCTACAGTCATTATTTTGCACAGATATGTCCAGTCTTACTACAATGATTTGTTGAAAAGAGTAACCTCTCTCCATTAAATTTTTTTTGCTCCTTTATCAAAGATCAGTTGAGAATCAGCAACAAATTTACTTCAACCCCTATATATAACATCCAATTTATTTCTCCTCCTTCATCTTATAATTGAAAGAATGTGTTGCATCTTTGCTTAGTTATCAAGAGAGAACCATGCATAGAATGGCCAAGGATGCATGATTAATTGACATTTTAATCTTAACACATTCTAAGGTAAACTCTTAATTCTTCCCAATCACTAACCCCAACATTGTTGATATGATATTGTCATCCATTTCTGGATAAACCTAACATTCAACCAGGTTCTTAATAAAAAATAAACAACAACACAACAAAAATAAACTTTGACATCCTCATCTTTCTCTTATGAACAGTACATCAGATATTGACTCTGGTCTCAATACCTATCCTGTTTCCAATTGCTTCCTACCATTTCTACCACTGCTGCTTTTGTCTAAAGCTCCATAATATTCTCCCAAGACAGTTGAAAATCATACTTTACCTGCTCCTCTGCATCTATTCTTGCACTGCTCTTCTCTGCTGCAGAGCTCTTCCAGACTCACTTCCTCCCTTCACTCATGTTCAAATTCATGTCCCTCTCCTCAGTGGGGGAATTCACCAACAGCCCGTGGGAAGAACACCAAACAACATTATTCTCACTCTCAATATCTTGCTTATATTTTTCATTATAGTATGTTTACTATGTATTTAATTTTGTTATATTTTGTATGTTCATATGCATATGTACAGTTAATATTTAATATTTTATCTCTGTTTACAATTATGATCTATGTTTCCACTGAATGATCTTCATACTTTGCTAGTCTTTAATACTTAGAACAGTGTCTATTCATTTTAAATACTAGAATGCATTTGTATGAGTGAATGAAAAAATGAATGAATGAATTGATAAATCCATAAGGGAAACATGTTTGTGATTCAGCAACTTCACCTTTGCTTTTTTCTAAGTCTTATTATTTCTTATTCTGCTGCCTACTAATAAATTTTTTATCCCCTTCTCCCTCATAGCTCCTCCATACTCATGGCCTCTGTTGCCTATGATTTTGATTGCACATAGATGATGCTTAGTCTTCTCTCTGTGTGCGTCTCAGTTTTTGCACCACTCAGTAACTCTGTACCTTCTGTTCCTTCCATTTTTATCTGCAGTTGAACCAAAGACACTTAGGAATATATTGAGAACTCTTCTGATGAAAATCTGTCCTTTGGCTAAATTTCTAATAGTGAAAACCATTAGTTAAAAAAAGATAAAAGTTAAAAAAAAACAAGACAATTATTAAATTATGATTCATAGTGCATTGAAATTATGATAAATAATTATTTTACTTAAGCATAATTTTAATGTTGACTGACAATCATACTATATGTCATAACCATTTCTTCTAGATAAAAATTTTATACTTTTCATTTTATCTTTCAACCGCAAAAACTACCTTCCTTGTTAATTTCTGTTGACTTCTTATTCTATCTACTGCAGTATGACAAAGCACCATACAATGTAAGGATTAAAACACAATGTGCCCTCTGGTTGCAAATTAATTAGCATATTACCACATGAAGAAATATAGCATACCTTTACCCAAAACATGCAAAACTATTTCTTCATTGTACATTGGCTGGATGTCCGGGGTGTAATCTTCTAACCTAGTTTAAGCTAGAATGAGGCACCTTGGCTATGGTTCTTTAGGTATAGTTCCTCACATTTTTTACCTCTTACTATGATAATTTTGAAGTCAAGCCAGACACATGTTACCTGTTCCTTGGTTAAGATCCAAGAATGTTCCTCAGAAATGAATCTCTATGGGCTAGTTTCCTCTCTTTGAAATCATTCTTCCATTTCTATAAGAAATAGTCTACGTTTTCACCAAGGTAGTTCTTATGCTTTCTTTCTGAAAATAGAATCTTAGAGTCCCCAAACTCCTCATTTTATTTCATTTCTTTCTAATGTAGTTCAAACTGATATAAATAGATCAAATCACTTCTATTTAGAAGTATTTGGGAAAAGATTCTTAGTTAATTTGTGGTTTTATTTTCTGACAACATTATTAGTATCAAATCACAAAAATAATGAATGACCATATTCTAATACACAAATCCTGAGAAGGACAAGGAAAAAACTGACTTATAGTAAGTGAGACATAAAATCTACCAGCAAATTCTGGCACACAATGGTCCAAGAGTTTACATTTTAACGGTTCATAATCAAAGGATAAGAAAAAACAGCTTTCATATGTATTTTCATACCTAGGAGTTTTGGAGAAGGAAACAAAAAGTTGAATCATATAATACTAGGGCTGAATGTTCTTTCTAGTAGAATGTTGACCATTGAGAAATTTGAAGTATCTCCATGAGGTTATAAGAACTTCCTTCTTCCTTTTTCTTTATTTATTCCTCTGCCCTCACAAACACACATTTGATTTTTATAGTTTGATAACATTAATATTTGTTGAACACTGACATATAATTTAGTTTGGATGGCAATATATCCAATTCATTCATTAAACAGATGTTTATCCAAAGTCTATATTTGTGCCAAAGATACACACACACACACACGCATACACACATGTGTGCACAGTAGTTAAATAATCAGAATAATTGAAGCACTAATATATGGCATAAAACCCAGAGGGCAGGGGGAGAATAGTACAATGGTAGATTGAACTGAGATCATTATTACTTGGATTTAAAGAAAAAGTGCAGGACCATCACCTAAAGAACTGGCAAATTGAAAAGAATGAGAAACCAAAATTCAAGTATGAATCATAGGGACTTAAGATATAAATATTATCTTACTAAAAAATTAAGATAAAAATATTCAAAAATGGTGGAGTATGGAGCCATAGATTTAAGTGTCGTCTTGTGAAAGAGCTATTAAAAACACAGACTTGATATGGAAATGGGATATTGGTTTGGCTTGGAGGAGTCACAGGGATCTTATGAAACCATTGCTTCAGTAGGCACCTAAGTTACCCACGAGCTTTTTATTTATTAGAAATTTTGTGGATTTACATAACAATCATGCTTAAAATACAGTATTCTCATACAGAACCTTATGGCCAACACCCTGCATTCATATGGATCGTTTATTACAGTTGAAGACAGCACATTTCAAAATTGTACTATAAATCAAAGCCCATGGTTTAACTTAGGGCTCACTGTCTATGAAGTGTAATTTCTTCCTTCTCCTCCCTCTGTCAAAACTGAACTCTGAATGGCAAAGCCCAGGCTCAGGGAGCTGCTCCTTGCAAACCTGATTCTGATCAGGGAACTCCCAAAACCAGAAGTTTGATAATATCTTATGATAAAGGTAAGATGAAGAAAGTAGAGAGGGCAAGAAAAAAAGGAAAAAAATATCTGTTTTTCCTTGTTAGTTATAAGAATGCTGATATTAGATTATTTGATTCATAATTTTTGTGGGGTTTAGGCATGTCTGTGACCAGTGTACCTTTCAAGTGATGGGTATACATTAGGCAGTCAATATTTTGTTGGTGTTATTATAGTTGTTCTTAAATGGATGATGGGAAACATTTGCTCAAGGTGAAATTTTGAGTGAAAATAAAAACGTACAGATACACGTAGCATATGTAGAGAGTTTGCTAGGAAAACGGGATAATTAATCAATTAATATGCATTTTGCACCCAGCATTGTTGGGTGATGACTGACAGTGTATATAATTACCCTGCTAAATAGTAACAAGAAAACACAAGTAGCTTCTATGTTCATGTAAACTTAATACTTATGGTGGATTAATCAAATATAAAAATCCTTTTTATTAACATCTTCTGAACACATAGTATTTGTTACATGTAATAATGTCAAGATTTTCTCAGTGGAGATTACATTTGACTTTGACCCACAATACACAATTCCTGAAACAACCTGTAATTCTAATCTATTAGTGCAATGGATTGTAGCTGCTGTGAACAGTGGGCATGTCATTTTTTGATAATGAAATCTAGTAAGACATAAAATATAAAGATAAATAAACTGAATAACAGAAATGGTAGCTTTCTCTTTTGGAAAAACTAGTAATTTTTCCTTTATTCGATAAAATCCTATTAATTATGCATGGCTAACAGAATTTTCAGAACATTACCTTCTAATGCATATGAATAATTGCATTATAAAATATTTAAGAAAGTCACTAGAATGATAGATTCTGTTTCGGAAGTCATGTTTAATCAATATTTTCCTCCCTTTCAATTTCTATTTTTATAAATCTATTATAATTACTTGCCTTTGCTTATTTATCACTCCCTTTGTTATTATAGATTTTTGTTTCCCCAAAGGAAGCTATGCTTTCAAACTGTTGAAGCATTCTTAGTACAGCAATCACGCATCTCTGACCTGATGTCAGAGAAAGAATAGGTGGAGTTGATTTTAACTTCTCTGAGTCCTTACTATGATTTTGAGAAAAGCAGACTACGTTTTCCTTAAGCCCATTACCTGAAGTTAGCAAAGGACACTTTATATGTGTTTTGTTAAGCCTGGCTTTTCTGATCTGACAAGCAAAATTCTCTCCCTAAAAGAGAATGAAGAAGAAATGCAACATACAAAATATAGCAGTTCTAGGTCTCAATAAACAATTTCAATAAAGGAAAGGGCTCATATAACAGTAATTTTGTATTTGTTTTCAAGAACCATAAAATAACATTCCTTTTTTCTACAAAACTTAGTGCTGCCTTAATTGATGTTAAAATATATTGCATAATATCTATTTGAAAATTGAAAGTGTTTTTTGTATTTATTAAATTGTATAGATTACCTTCATTGTCTTTCTCTGAGAAATTTCTATCCAAATAATTTCTTTATTCCTCATCATTCTCTTGATGTACAACACTAAAGATGGAGAGACATGAAAGAGAAGCTAAGGGAAGAAAAGAGATGGAAAGTAGAAAGAGAATGAAAGGGAAGCAAAGAGAAGGGGAATGAGAAGAAAGACAAGGTATTAGAAGGACAAGAACTTGCGTTTCAGAGGGTATGAAAACAGAATGTGTATATATTAAATATATATGCATTCTAGAAATGAAATCAAACACACCTTTGTTGTCTGGACCAGGACAACAAATGATTCATAAAGATGTGAGAAAATATCATTAATAAAGCCTAACTTAAGAAAAGAACATTAGCAGCATCCATCCTACTTAAAGAAATGGAGGTGGGAGAGTGGCTTGGGGTATTTTGAAAGACATGAGAAGATCTCTTTTGTGCTGGTTTGAAAGGATGTATGGACCCTAGAAAAGCCATGTTTTAATCAAAATCCAATTTTGTAAAGGCAGAATAATCCCTATTCAATACTGTATGATTGAAACTGTAATCATATCATCCCTGGAGATGTGATTTAATCAAGAGTGGTTGTTAAACTGGATTAGGTGATGACATGTTTCCACCCATTTGGGTGGGTCTTGATAAGTTTCTGGAGTCCTATAAGAGAGGAAACATTTTGGAGAATGTAGGAGATTCAGAGAGAGCAGAGAATGCTGCAGCACCATGAAGCAGAGAGTCCACCAGCCAGCCAACTTTAGAGATGAAGAAGGAAAATGCCTCTCGGGGAGCTTGAAACTGGAAGCCAGGAGAGAAAGCTAGTCATGTTCACCATGTGCCCTTCCAGCTGAGAGAGAAGCCCTGATTGTTCACCATGTGCCTTCTCACTTGAGAGAGAAACCCTGAACTTCATCAACCTTGAACCAAGGTATCTTCCCCTCTATGCCTTGATTGGCATCTATTTCTATAGATTTGTTTTAATTGGGACATTTTCTCTGCCTTAGAACTGTAAACTCGCAACTTATTAAATTCCCCTTTTTAAAAGCCACTCCATTTCTGATATTTTGCATTCTGGCAGCTACAGACAGCTTTATCCTATGGAAGTACTCAGATGACAATAGATCAAAATTCTAATGTGCCCACCCAAGTGACTCAGAAATATATGGATTTATGGTGACATGGTGGCTCCCAGCCATAGTCATGAAGAAACAGCATTGGATGCCTGCATTCTCTGAGAATAATTGAAAGCAACAAAATTAATTTTCCCCCCATCCACCTGAGGTGGGAACGGCTGTAGGAAATGTGAGAAAATCCTGGAAAGGAGCTTTGATGCCTTACAGATGCAGCTCGGGACCACTGGAAGGCCTTCCCACCTTAGCACATTTTTGGAGACTATCCCTAGTCCCATGAGAGGCAAGGTAAACAGTTTTAAGGAAGGCTGAACTCTGAGGTGATTAGCAGCAGGGTGCTATGAATGATGGTGGCACCTGGTGGAGAACTCAAGTAGCAGCATGACTGGCTGTCTAGCTAGAGAGCATATGTGACAGACCCATTCAGAGACTTTTACCTAAAGCAACTGGTAGGTGTGGGTAAAACCACCCTGTCCCAATCCCTTGGCAGGAAGTTAGAAAATCCTTTATCTTTGAAGTGCAATTTCTCCAAGTTTCTCCCTGGGTCTGCCCATGATGCTATATACTAAGAAAGAAAGACTACCTCCCCTCCATGGAGCAAAGCAGAAAGGAACAGAGTGCTTCCAACTTCCTCCAAGGGCAAGTGACACCAGTAAAAATGATGAACACTTGAGAGGAGAAGATTTAAAGTCTGTAGTTTGGCTGAATTTCTGTCCTCATTATGACTCTGTGGAGGTCCCTGGAGAATTACCTAATGAAGTAGTAATACAGACATTGCTCAAATCCAAGGACCAAAATGTTCATGCAGGCAAGTGCTGGTGTAGGGAACTCAAAGGCATTTCTGTGGGTTGGGAGTGTACAATTTGACACACACAACTTTTAACCAGAGCTCTGTTAGAATTAGAGTATATGGGATTTTTTTTGTAAGATATGGGAATGGTCCCATATTGATTTTGGTGGTGAATGCATACTTTGTGAATATACTATGACCCATTGATTGTACACTTAAGATGGATTCTATGGTGTGTGAATAAAACTGTTTAACAAAAAACAAAACAGAAATGTGCAAGTGCTGGAGACAATATGAAGAAATAGGTATACTTATTCACTGCTGGTGGGAATGTAGAATGGTGCAGCCACCCTGCAAGGCAGTTTGGTTCCTCAGAAAGCTAAGTATAAGATTGCCATATGATCTGGCAGCCTCATTACTAGTTGTATTCTTGGAAGAACTGAAAGCAGGGATATGAATAGACATTTGCACACCAGTGTTTCTGGCAGCATTATTCATGATTGCTGTGCCAGTTTGAAAGGATGTATGTCCCCTAGAAATGCCATGTTTTAATTAAAGTCCCATTTTGTAAAGGCAGAATAATCTCTATTTGATACAGTATGTTTGAAACTGTAATCAGATCAACTCCCTGGAGATGTGATTTAATCAAGAGTGATTGTTAAGCTGGATTAGGTGACGACATGTCTCCACCCATTTGGGTGGGTCTTGATGAGTTTCTGGAGTCCTATAAAAGAGGAAACATTTTGGAGAACGAAAGAGATTCAGAGAGAGCAGAGCAGAACGACATAGCCAAGAGAAGCAGAGTCCACCAGCCAGCGACCTTTGGAGATGAAGAAGGAAAATGTCTACCAGGGAGCTTCATGAAACCAGAAGCCAGGAGAGAAAGCTAGCAGATGATGCTGTGTTCTCCATGTGCCCTACCAGCTGAGAGAGAAGTCCTGACCATGTTCACCATGTGCCTTCTCACATGAGAGGGAAACCTTGAACTTCATCAGCCTTCTTGAACCAAGGTATCTCCCTGGATGCCTTAGAATGGACATTTCTATAGACTTAATTGGGACATTTTCTCTGCCTTAGAACTATAAACTAGCAACTTGTTAAATCCCCCTTTTTAAAAGCCATTCCATTTCCGGTATATTGCATTCTGGCAGCTAGCAAACTAGAACAGATTTTGGTACCAGGAGTGGGGTGCTGCTGCAGTTTGCAAATACCAAACATGTTGCAACAGCTTTTTAAATGGATAAGGGAAAGGTTTTGGAAGACATTCTTCAAAGTTCATCCACTTTGTTGCATTATGTTGAGCAAAATAAGCCAGAAATAAAAGGGCAAATATTGTGTGGGCTCATTAATATGAGCTAATTATAATAAGCAGACTTTGGGAGTTCAATTCAAAAGCATAGGTTATCAGGAGATAGAAAGAGGGTAGAGATTGGGCAATTGATGCTTAAGGTGTACAGAACACTACTATTGTAACATTCTTTCATTAATTATAACAATTATACTAAGCCAAAGCTAAATGTCAGTAACAGGGAAGTAAAAGGTATGGGATTTATTTTTGCAGAAGAAATGAGAATATTCTCATTGATTATGGTGATGAATCCATAACTATGTAATTATAACAAAAGCCATTGATTGTACACTTGGGATGGATTGTATGGTATATAAATAAAATTATTTAAATAATAAAAATGAACTGCTTGTATGCATGCCAACTATTTTTCCCTAGAAATTTCTTAGTTATTTTATAGCTTATGATCATTTTATACTGTATAAATTCTACAATCTCCTTTGGAAAAAAATGTCTCAATATATTTATAAATATAAATATAGACATTTATTGATATATAAACAGCATTTTACCTTAGCCAAATAAAGCAGTTTAGAACACACTACCCTTCTCTCACACACAGCTCTATTTCATGTATGAGTATTATGATTGGCAAATACAAAGTACATTGAATTTAATTAGCAGAAATCAGTTTCCAATAAGCTGTAAATAGTACTATAAATGAAGAAGGGTGGTTTTTGTTGCTGTTGTTATTATTTTTATAACTACTGGTATATAATTCACTTACCAAAAAAATTCACCATTTTAAAGTGTACAATTCTGTAGTTCTAGCACAGTCACAGAAATGTGTAGTCATTTCTGCTATCTAATTTTAGATCATGTGCATCACCCACAAAATAAATCCCTCCACCCCTTGCAAGTCATTCCCCATTTTCCTCTCCTTTTCCCCAGCTCCTGGCAAACATAACTTATTTCTGCCTTTATCAATTTGTTTATTTTGATTCTTCATATGAGTAGCATCATATAATACATGGTCTTTTGTGACTAGTTTCTTTTGCTTAGAATATTTTCAAGATTCATGTAAGTTCCAGCATGTATCAGTACTTCATTAATTTTTATTGCAGCATAATATTCCATTTTATAGATATACTATGGATTCCTTATCCATTAACCAGATAATGGACTGTGGATTATTTTCACATTTTGGCTATTGGGAATGAGGCTCTTATGAACTTTCATGTACAAGTTTTTTGTGGACCTATGTTTTGGTTTCTCTTGGCAATTCTATTAGAAATATGTAACTAAGTTGTATAATTACTTCTCTGTGTTTAACTTTAGAGGAACTCTCAAAGTGTTTGGTAAAGTGGCTGCACCATTTTGTAACTGAGAAATTAATAATTAACAAATGATTATGGTTATTGAATCATTGTATATAAAAATATATAGTTATTTTTGCCTTCTCGTATATTGTAGAACAGCCAAAAGTTAATACCTGCAATTACTGAAACTAGTCTCATCCTTGTTTATACTTCCTATTATGTTAGCTATTTAGCCTAACCTCAGCCCTATTTATACTTGTTATTGTAATAATAAAAACTCCATTTCCTCTTATTTAAATCCATAAAAACCCTGAATTTCATACACTTGGGGAGACAGATTTTGGGGCTGATAGTCTGTTTGATCTCCTGTTTCATGTTTTGCAATAAACTCTTCCTCTAACTGAAACCCTAGTGTCATAGACTGGCTGTTATGTGCATCAGGCAGAGAATCCTGCTTTTGTTTAGTATCAATTTTGTGACAGAAATGGGACAAGGTCCCTAAGATATAAGGAGTCTGACAGTCCAATATTCTGGAGCCCCAGGACAAGTAAGCATGGTACTTATAGCAGCTAGACTCTTAGTTTTCTTCTTCTGTGCTGGCAGTCCAGGCCTGCAGTGCTCTAAAAAGTTTCAAAGAGAGAAACGGCTTTCAGTCCCAGGTTCAAACTCAGATTGGGTAAGTGGGTAACTAAGATAAATATGGATCAGGAAGTTAGCATGAAGGTTTCAGTCCCCTGGACCTGGGTTTTGAGGCCTGTGTCCCTCTTCAAGAATGACCCTCCTTTGCTCTGACCTCTACACCTTTGTTTTCTGAGTCCATTCTGTATGGGATTCAAGGTCCTGACCTGAATTTGTCTGTTGAGTATACTCCTGGGAATAAATAATCCAACAAATAATTGGTATTTAATAAAATTAAGTGTTTGATGCCTGTTTAACTGTTAATTGCAGTGGTACTTAGACACAGTGTGTAATTTCTGTTTAATTGTTAGTTGGTATGTTCAGTTTAGTTATTAATTTTTGTGCTACTTAAAAATATAGTAAGCATTTAGTGTCTCTTTAAATTGTTGGGTGGTATGTTACTGCATTTGCATTGTTCAAGTGTTCCTAAATTGGCTACTGATTACTGAAAGTCTTTAAAATGGAAAATTATAATTTGAATAGCATTACTAGATATAGACCTTTAGGATATTCTGTGAAAACTTGGAAAGATTTTAGTTATGAGCCTATGAAAAAACAAAAACAGCTTATTTCTGTAATAGAGTCTCACCTCAATATGATTTAGAATCAGGAGAGAAGTGACCTGAAAATGATTCTACTAAAAAAAAAATGTATTACAATCACATTTGTTCTACAAAAGAAAGCAAATTAGGATGTGATGATGTATATTCAATCTTTTATTTTCTCTCTTAAAAGTTAATGTCAATAAAAAACATAAAATTTTACCTGCAAACATTGGTAGAGATAAAACATATCCTCTCTGATTCAAATCTGGAGGATCCAATGGAACCTTTATTAACTCCTTCATCTGTTCCACCTCTGCCCTATAATTGAGAAGTAGAAGCTCCCGACCTTCTTCCTCCTCATGTATTATCTTTTACTACAGGTAAAAGAGCCTGAGATAGCAATGGCCTCCCCCTCCCCTACCTACCAGGGTATTCAGTTTGGCCAGGGCTTCTCTCTAAAACAAACAGCAGAGGTACCAGGCAAACTTCTACCACTCTGGCACATGACTAATTATTTTTAATGTGAAAAGTAACAAATATACAAAAGAGCAATAAATTTCAAAGCACACCACAACAATATGTTACAGAACAGATTTCAGAGTTTGGTATGGATTACAGTTCCACAGTTTTTGTTTTTTCCTTCTAGCTGCTCTGAGACACTAGAGACTAAGAGAAAGCAATATAATGATTCATCAGTCATACTCATTTGTTAAATCCTAAATCCTGTTATAACTCCACCTACTCTTTTGATCTTTTCCCCAATCTTTAGGGGTATGGTCTATACCCATTCTAACTTTTTAATGGTTGTAGAGTCTGTCAGTAATATGGGGTAGGAAGATGGAACTAGCTGATGGTCTGGAGGGGCTAGCCCCTTTGGACTCCAGGACTTATCTGGCCTAGGAACCCATCTAGAGGTTGTAGGTTTCTGGAAAGTAATCATAGTATCTGAAAACTTTGGGATTCTCAGATAAAGCTCTAGGTGTTCTTTAGGGTTGGCAGGAATGGTTTTGGTTGGGGTTTGGCAAACCAAGATAAGTAGCAATATCTAGCTGAAGCTTGCATAAGAGTAGCCTCCAGCATAGCCTCTTGACTCTATTTGAATTCTCTCAGCCACTGACATGTTATTTGTTAAAATTCTTTCCCCTGTTTTGTTAGGAAGGGATTATTGATAACACATTGCCAGGAAAACTTTCAGCCCTGGATATCATGCCTCCTGTAGTAGGGAGGGTAATGATTGGACTTCCAGAGGGAGAGGCCACATCTGAAGCAATAAAAGAGGTCTTCTGGAAGTAAGTTTTAGGCATAACTATAGGTAGGCTTAGCTTCTCTGCTACATAAATGAGCATCACAAGAGCAAGCCTCAAGATCAAAGCCTTAGCCTATTGTCCTATTGGGAGTCCCTAATGTTTGAGACAGTATCAGGGATTTCCCCTGTGGTAAAGTTTAATAGCTCCATTTTTTTTTCTCCCATTCCTCAAAGGATTTTGCCAACACTTCTGTTCAACATACTCTGATATATATCTGGGCCTTACATTAAGTTATACAGAATTACAAGCTCTCATTCCCATTCTGGGCTCCAGGTGTTTGGGTTGCTTAAATGATCTATCCAGATGAGTTAGATTATATGCTATAGAAAATTTAGGTTTGGGCAATATAAACCTCTCTTCCTTTGGTCTAATACAGTAGGTGAAGTTCTAAAATACTGACAATGTCATTCTTACCCCTGTATTCTGATTTACCTTAGTCTGACTTAATTAGCATCATTCTCTCTAATTGAAGCCTGATCTCTTTTTCAGTTTCTTTATTTCTTTTTTGGTGAATTGTCCCTTTTATTAATATTTAGTGCCCTTCTTTGTCTCTTATGATTTCTTTACATTTAAAATCTATTTGTATAATATTAGTATAGCTACTCCTGCTTTCTTTGGTTACAGTTTGCATGAAACATCTTCCTCCATCCTTTCACTTTTAATCTACTTGTATCCTTGGGTCTAGGATGACTCTTTTATAAGCAGTATATATATATATTTTTTATCCATTCTGCCATTCTGTATATTTACATTGGTGAAATTAATCTGTTAACATTCAAATTTATTACTATAAAGGCATTTCTTGAATTTACTATATTATCCTTTGTATTTTATTTGTCACATCTATATATTCTATATATTCTTTTCCTTATTTCTCTTTTCATCCTTTAGGTTACCCTTATTGGTACTCTTCAATTCTGTGCCTCTTCCAGACATCCCTCTCCTATCTTTTTTTTCCAGTGGACAGAATTTTCTTTAGTATTTCTTGTAGGGTTAGTCTTTTGCTGACAAATTCTCTCAGTATCTACAAAAGTTTCAATGCCTCCTTCACTTTTGAAGCACAATTGGGCTGGGTACAGAATTCTTGGCTGGAAGTCTTTCTCTTTAAGGATCTTGAATATACAATATAACTACCTTCTCCCCTCCATGGTGCCTGTTGAGTAGTCCAAACTCAGTCTCATATGTAGTAGATCACCTTGTATGTAGTAGATCACTTTTCTCTTGCCACTTTCAGGATTTTTTGCCTCTCTTCAACATTAGATAGACTGATTAGTGTGTATCTTGGACTTAGCCTATTTGGGTTTATTGTATTTGGGGTTCATTGGGCTTCTTTGATTTACATATTTTTAAATAAGGGTTGGGACATTTTCCCTCATTATTTTCTCAACTAATCTTATTAGCCCTTTACTGTTCTCTTCTCCTAAGACACCTGTGATTGTTATATTTATGCAGATCGTGTTGTCCATCATTTCCCTGGGATCCAGTTAAAATTTTTCCAACTTTTTTGTCATTTTTTCTTTTATGGAATCAAAATCAATTGTCCTGTCCTCTAGTTCACTTATTCTTTCTTCTGCCTCTTCAAATCTGTTTCTGTGTGTCTCTAGTATATTTTTAGTTTAGCCTACAGTATCTTTCATCTCTGTGATATCTGCTATTTTGTACTTATTCTTTAAAATTCTTCTTAGTGCTCTTCTATTATCTTCTTGATCTCCTTTAAATCATTAGCCAGCCCATCTTTAATGGGGTGGGTCACATCTCAATTGAAATAACCTAACCAAAAGTTTCTACTCACAATAGGTCTGCACCCACAGGAATAGATTAAAAGAACATGGCTTTTTCTGGGATACATAATAGCTTCAAGTCAGCACTGTTTGTTTGTTTTTAAAGTAGAGGAAAGTCAAAAAAAACAAAAAAAGTTGAAATATAGTTAATTCTCCAGAAAAAATCAAGTATATATAAAAGTAAAATTTGACAAAATTCAATTGAACCTAATTTTTGTTTATAATAACCAATCTGTTATAATCATTGTCTCTGTTTTGCCTAATCAGACACAGTCCTGAACAAAACTTAAAGTTGCAAAGTTGATCTATAAATACCCCATTTATGTAGTCCTTTCTTCATATTTTGAAGATCACCTCTCAGACATCATATTCAATTTCCCTCATCATTTAACAACATATTGTTTAAGAAATGATCTGATTTAAGCTATTTATTAATTACTAAAATATTCTAAAGATGTAATTTATCTTGAGATGATTGTATTTTATTCAATTATGAAATTCAAAAGTTGGCCCTGGTGAAGAGATACAGGTGATTAAACTCTGGAAAAGGATGGGATAAGGAGACCTGAAAGCAGTCTATTCCATTTTACATTTCATAATTTTCTACATTATCTTTAATTTGTATCTTTCAATGGAAGATTGCAGTTTTGTAAGACAACCAGCTCTATCAGATTGTCTTTGCTGTGAATCTCTGACCTAATGATATTAAAATAATACTGCAGAAGAATGTTCATAGAGAAATCTGAATCTTTAAAAAAATTCATTCTTTTAGGTTAATGACCAATTTTTGGTAGACTAGTGATATTTCAAATTCCATGAAATTCAACCTAAAAGGGTTTTCCATTAAATTAATTGAAATTAATTTTTATCATAACATTAAAGCATAAAGAAGAAATTTTGCCTTTAAAAATAAGAGGATTTTGCAGTAATGTGTGGTTGAGTAACAGTTTTTTTAATAATTTAAAAATTTTGTCTTTTAAAACTTATTCTGAAGTCATATCAATTATATATCAGTTATTGAACAAAAGAAGAGAAAACCTTACATGTGAAACCCAAAGATTAAATTTCCTAGTATTCTGCTTTCTCACTAACATTCTGGCTCTTTTATTATATAATATAAGAATTCAAATTTTTTAAATGTTAGTGGATAGCGGTATCTTTGACTATATACAGACATAGGATATTATGATGGTTAAATGTATCATATCACATGTTAGAGTACCTCTAAAAAAATGTGAGTGAAAACATTAAATGTCCATATTAAATATCCACCACTTGAAATATTTTACTACCATTGGACCTAATTTTCATCTTTAGTACTTAGTTTCAATTATTTCTTTCCTATTTATTCTCTCTTTCTCAACTCAATTAACATATTTCATTTGTGTTCAGATATTTTAGATTGGTATAGTATTATAAAACAATTAATAAGTAAATACCTCATCAAATCTTGAAGTACTATAGTTCTTAGTCTTAAATCCACTTGACATAAACCTGAGAATATTTATCTGCTCTCTATCTATAGAGGTTTCCTGTAAGTTATATTCCATATGTTCATTAAAACAATAGGAACTGTCAGGAGCTATCTTTTCCTTTCATTCTAATACTTTGGTTGTATGTTCACAGATGCACAAATCGAGGATTTCAACAATCTGAGCTCTAAACTTCATTGAAAAACAAATAGCAGAGTAAAAAGCTAGAACTATATGTATTAGCTATTGTATGATCATATCTGTTGATAATCTCATCAAGTTAAGACTTCTACTTATGGGAAACGTCGAAGTTAAAAACTTTAAATTCATATGAAAATGTTTGATCTGTCATTTTTAAACACAAATTACTTACCAATAAAAAACAATTGATTCAGAAATAAACAGTTCTAAAGTAAAAGTACCTTTTTCTTCACTGCCTGTGGCCACCACATTTATGTGGAGAAGGGAAAACACCAGGGATTCTCAAAGTGTATATTTGATTATGTTGAATACTCTGTTCCTCTTATCAGAAGCTGAAATGATGCTACATTTCAAATTGACTTTATCTCAGGATGTTCTGTAAATGGGAACTTTCCTATTGTTAAAATTTAACATGTTTTCTCATCTCCATTCATTACTTTTTGTTGTGGATTTGACATGGAAAATGACAACCTAAGCTAAAAACTGTAGGAAAAACAAAACAAAGCAAAATTGCTAGTATGTATCTCTGAGATGTATGTAAACATAAAACAATTGCCAATGAAAAGTTTGTATATGCTGTATAAATTATTCATCTTAAGTTAAATGATTTCATTTTTATGTGCTGCTTGTCATTTTAATCAACCATTTAAGTGTCAAGTTCAGTTCATGGAGATATACATTCAGAGACAAAAACAGTCCATGCATTAAGGACAGTCAGATACACTCCAGGCATGTAAGTCTCTTTCAATAGTTTTAAATCAATTGATGTAATACAACATATTAGTAGTCTAAGCAAGAATTAATCTATCATGATAAATACTCTAAAAAATAGTAATAGGGGAGAATATCCTCAAATTGATAAAGAATGCCTACAAGCAAAAGCAAAAACAAACAAAACTGCAGCTAACATTTCACTTAATGATGAAAGTGAATGCTTTCCACCTAATATCAGAAATAAGCAAGGATGTCTATTGTCACTACTCTTACTCAGTATAGTTTGAAAAGTTCTGACCAGTACTATAAGAAAAGGAAAAGAAATGCATATAGAATGGAAAGATAGAAATAAATGTTCCTACTTAAGGATGACATGGTTTTCTACATAGAAAATCCCAAGAAATATATTAGAAAAAAACATTAGAACTAATAAACAATTGTAGGAAAGTTACACACTGCAAGATAAACATACAATGACGAATCACATTTCTACGGACTATTAATAAATACATGAAGGTCATAAATTTTTAAAACGTTATAATTGCTGAAAAAATAAATAATACTTTGATCTAAATCTAACAAAACATGTGTATGCAGCAAACAGAACACTCTGACAAAAATAATACAAATGACCTAAATAGTTGGCGATACTATGTATGTAGACAGGAAAACTTAACATTGTAAAGATGTCAATTTCCATAAATGGATAGGTCTAATGCAATTCCTATCAAAACCCTAGTAAGACTTCTTAATAAATGCAGACAAGACTATTTTAAATGTTTTTTCTGGAAAGACAAAGGAACTAGAAGAATGGAAATTACTTTGAGAAGGATAAAGAATCAGCTTAACTTATGTTAGCACTTACAGCTACTGCAATCAAGACTGTGGTATCAGCATTGGAATTAGATGTAGAGATACACAGAAAACAAACAGGGAACTCAAAAATATACCAAACATCTCTAAATGATTTTTAAAAAGTTGCAAAGTTTATTTAATGGAGGAAAGATGGCCTTTTCAACAAATGAGACGGGCTAAAAGTAAGAAAGAAAAGAACCTCAATCTCTTAACCTAAGGCTAACACTTGATAGAAAAATTAACTAAAAATGGGTCACAGACTAAATATGATATAAAAACTATGAAACTTAGAAAACACATAGGAGGAAATCATAAGAATCAAGGGTTTTGCAACTAAGACTTCTTGGCATGATCCAAAACAAGATCCATAAAAAGAAAAACTGATAAATTATTTTTGATCAAATTTTTAAAATTTTCTCTGCTAAGCTTATAACTTAATAAATCCCCTTTATAAAAGCTAATTCATTTCTGACATATAATGAATGTACAAGTATGAAAAGTAAAATTATATTTCTTGATAAATATATAACAATATCTAGGCAACATTGAGGCATGCACAAATAATTTATATATGACAGAAAAAATCTTAACAATTATAGAAAAATGATTAATTGGACCTCATTAAATTTATAAATTTCTGCTAATCAAAATATAACATTAAAACCATTAAAAGGCAAGCCACATACTGGAATACAATTTTCAAAATACACAGATGTGTCAAAAGATTTATTTCCTGGATATATATATATATTTTTTTTTAACATGGGCAAGTATTCCTGAATATATTTATAAAATATCTCACAAATCTGGAATAAATCCATTTTCAATTATGTCAACAATTACAGACATATCTGAAAAGAAGATACACAAATGGGTAAGAAGGAAACCCACTAGGTTAAAATTGTGACTAACAATACAAATTTTTTTCAGAGCTTGTGGGACAACTGGAACACTCATAAATTGCTGACAGAATAACCTATTTTTAAAACAGTTTGCCAATTTCTTGTGAAACTAAATATGCTCCTAAATATGAGTCATTATAATGCATGCTTGATGTGTTCCCCAGATCTCCTATTAGAACCAAGACACTCATTCCTCCTATGAGTGGGGATGTTGAAACTTGACCTATTTCAGCTGAGCCCCTCTCTGGGCAATGCCTTAAGATAAAGGTAGCCACCTATTCAAAGCTGCATTTTCCCCCATTGGTGGCATCTACCTAGTTACCGGTTTATGGTGAGAATAACAACCCAGCCACTTTGCCTCAATTTTGACCAACTCAAGATTTCCATGTTACCTAGCTCCAGAGCTCCCTATATAAATGTCTGAAGACTTTTTATTGCAATTGCATTGCCATTTCAGCTTCTCTCTCCAATCCTAGTTGCTTCACTCCTCACAGGTGAGACAACTCCTCAATAAGCATGTCAAAGGTGAAACTCAGCATCCTGACACAAGAGCCAGAAATTCCACTTCTAAATAATTACCCAAGAGAAGTAAAAACCTGTCTGCAAATATACTTACACAAGAATAAGAACAAGAGCTTTATTTATAATAGCCCTAAACTAGATAGAAACCATGTATCTACCAGTGTGTGAATGCACAAATTACAGTATATATTCACACAATGAAATACTTAGCAGTGAAAAGAAACACCAATAGTCTACTAATTATATGATTATGATTATCATCCAAAGAGGATTGGATCTTACAGTTTACATTTTGATTGATTGTAGAACAGAGTCAATTGCAAACATATATAATACCAAGATGGGTTGATGACCCAGAATGTTGTTTCTCTTGGTGACGTTCCATTGTGAGTTTAAAAAACATTTGTATTCTTTTGTTTTTGGCTAGATATTATATACATGTCAATATGATCAAGTGGATTGACACTGCAGGTCAGGTAATTATGTCTTTACTGAATATCTATCTACTTGATCTATCAGTTACTGACAAAGCAGTGTTATAGTGGTCTATATCTGTTTCTCCTTTTAGTTCTATAGGTTTTTTCCTCATGTATTTTGACACTTTTTTTTTTTAGGTAAATACAAGTTCAGAAACATTATATCTCCTTGGAAAGAGAAGTCATTTATTTTCACTTTATACATTTTGGTTGTTATAAGTATGGGAATGATCTCTGTTACAGCTGAAACAAGACTATTGCAAATTTTATACTTCTCGATATTTGAATATCCTGATCTTTTTCTTGCAACTTCATTTTTAATTTTATTTTTAAGAAACCATGTGTGAAGGCTTCTCCATCTTCAACCATAACTCTGATGTATCTAATATCCTCTAAACATCTACCAGCTATTTGGCTCTGTTATTTTTTCATGCTCAGTTGACATGGCAGTGCTTATCAATACCATCTTTAAAGTCTGTTGTGCTATAATGACCCATCCCTGTTACTTATTTTCCACTAGGAAGTGGTGTCTGTTTCCTCTTCTAGTTTATTTACTTGAGCGATTTTCCTGAAGTTCTGCTGGAAAAGATTTCCATAGATTATATTCCTTATAATAATGCATGATTAAAAGTTATTTTTATAGGAGTAAGTTAAGCTCCACCATTATATATATATAGTTTTTTTTTTAATGAGTAATGTTACCTCCTAAAAAGTCAAACAAAGCAAGGACATGAGTTCAACTGGAAATTTAATACGCATTTGTTATTCCATAGTAAATTTAGAAAGAATGAAATGACTTTCTTGAAATTTTATAATATGAATTTAGGGTAAGCAGAATAACACCCTCTCTCCCACCAATATGTCCACATCCTGATTCCCAGAACTTGTGATTAGGTTATGCTACCTGGCAAAAAGAGACTTTAAAAGACATGATTGAGAATACGGACCTTGGGATAAGGAGATTATCCAAGATTATCCAGCTAGGCAAAATGTAAATATGTGAGCCCTTAAGAGTGGAAGAAGAAGGAACACAGATCAGAGAGATACAATGGAAGAAGCAGCAGAAAATGTTCACCAGGTAAAGCAGATTTGTCCAGACATGGCTGTCTTTAAAGATGGAGGAAGTGGTCAAATATCAAGGAACACAGGTGGCAACCTGCAGCCAACAGGAAATGGAGACTTACCAAAATCAAGGCCCTAAATTTTGTCACTAACCTAATGCAAAAAAAAAACAAAAAACAAAAAACAGATTCTTCCCTATAAATACAAAGGTATTGTGACTTTCATCAGGTGAGACCCATATTGTACAACTAATCTACAGGATTATAAAATAATAAATTCAAGCTAAGTAAGTGATTTTCTATTTCAGTGATGGAATGCTAATACTGAGATAAAGTTAGAAGTCTGTATTTCAACACTGAATTATGTCAGTCTATCATTTTTAATAAAATGTCACCAATTCTTTTTCCAAAAAGGATACCATCAAACAATTTTGTTTGTTTGTTTGCATGGGCAGTCTCTGGGAATCTAACCCAAGTATCCAGCATGGCAAGTGTTGTGGGGTGCACTGAAAGAGAGACCACATAATTCAAAACTGCAAGCCAATTTGGAGTCTTTATTAGCCGGCCAGTGACTGCCTCAGAAACCTCCAAGAAGGAAGATTCAGAGAGCAGCCCCCAGAGTTTTTCAAGGTGTGCTTATAAAGGCTAAAATCATTTTGTGGTTTTGCAGTTGCTAGCAAGCAAGCATGATCATAGAAGCAGAAGAATGCCATTAGCTGTTGCCAAAACACATCCTGTTCCCTCAGTTCCCTAACATTGGTTATTGTTTAACTCTTGGGGACATTCCGTCCCAATGTTGTGGGGACTTTCCCTGCTTGGGCCTGATTGATTGCTCCTGGCCCTCCACAGCAAGCAAGAATTCTGCCATTGAGCCACCATCACACCGCCCCATCAAACATTTTTGAGGAAGCAAATTTTATGTTATCTTAAGGAAATGATACATGCTTTCAGAATTATTAATGTTTCTATGCATTGATAATCTATATAAATTTAGTGTCTGGCTGATGTTGTATAATTATTACATGAATATCCAAGTAACAACCATCTTGGTTTGCCAGGGCTGCCATGACAAATGCCACACACTTAAGAGGAAGAATTTATTGTCTCATTGTTTTGAAGACCAGAAGACAAAATTCAAGGAACAGCAAGATCATGCTTTCCCCCAGTCGCTAGCTTTCTGGCAATAGCTATGCCCCATCGTATGGAGATCTTCTTTCTCCAATTTCTAGTTTTCACATCTTCTAGCATCTCTGACTGCATCCAAATGTTTTCTTTTTAAAAGCCTCCAGTAATATAGATTAAACCCACCTGATTCAGTTTGGTCAAACCTTAACTAATAATACCTTCGTATGGTCCTATTTATAAATGGCTCTATACTCACAGAAACGTGGATTAAGTTTAAGAACATATGTTTTGTGGATTGCATGATTTATTTCCCAGCACTACTCTGGGTACTAATTGGTGACCCCCAACACCTACTCAAGGTCATTAGATAAAAAAAGGAAGGTATATACCTTCTTTGAAAAACTACAAAAGTTGAATCCAAGCAAAATAGTCATAAATTCTGAACTACTTAACTTTTATTTAATCAAGTTATCTCTTCTTCATATCTGCCCAAGCCATTTACATATTCTTCTACAGGAGATCCTTCAAAAAATGCAGATGAGGAAATCCAAAAAGTGTATCTTTTTAAGGACAACATGATAAAATCAAAGTGAAACTGTCTTGCAAATATTCTTTGCTTCTGTAACCTATTCTACATGAGTATGGCACATTGTGGAAATGTTTAATGGAGAAGAAATAAAGCACAGAGGCACAAACTTTGCTATAATGTGGGAGAAGTTGATAACTTTTAAACTTAAAGAAGTTGTCCTTAAACTGCAAGTTCTTTTCTTCTTGCTCAAGAAGAATTATTAAAAAAAAAAAAAACATTAAAAGGCAGATTGTGATCCTTCATGATATTGCTGAAAGAACCTTTTTAAAGTAGGATTAGCAAGTTGTATTAGTTTGCTGAGCTGCCAGAATGCAATATACCAGAAATGAAATGGCTTTTATCAAGGGAATTTAATAAGTTACAAGTGTGTACTTCTAAGGCCATAACTATATCCTAACTAAGACATCCAGAGAAAGCTACTGTGGTTCAAGCAGGGTTGATCTGGGAAGGCACATGGCTGGCATCTGCTGTTCCTGTTCCCAGTTTTTGTTGTTTCCAGCTTTTTATGCCAGAGGTTTTCCTCCCTAAGCATCTGTGGGCCTTCACTTAGCTGCTCTGGGACAAACCTCTGGTTTTCATCTCTTAGCTTAACATCTGATGGGGCTGGGGATTTCTACTGTTCAGGGTCTGGCTAGTTCTGTGAATCCTTGCTTGGCACCAGGGCTATTTCTGTTTCAATCTTCAAACATCTACATTAACTGTCTCTGTTAACTCTCAGCTCTCTCCAAAATGTTACCTCTTTTAAAGGACTTCAGTAAACCAATCAAGGCCCACATGGATGGGTGGGGTCACATCTCCTAATCAAGAGATCACACCTACAATTGGGCATGCCACATTTCTGGGGAGACAATATAATCAAAAGTTTCTACCCTACAATATTGAAAGACGATTAAAACAAACAGCTCCTCCCACTAGTAGGATGAGGATTAAAACATGGTTTTTCTGGGATATATAATAGATTCAAACTGGCACACAAGTATGTATATTTCTCTCATTACTTCCTTAGTTTACAATTATACAAGTGTTAAAATAAAATAGAGGAGGCCATTAGACTGGGGTAACTAGCCTTGGTCAATCTCTGGCTGTTGAACCCAAGTGACATGATTGAAACTTGGGAAAGGCAACCTTTTGATAAATGTATACCATACTAGGAGGTGACGCTTTAATGCCAGCTTACTGGAAATAACACACTATAGTGAAGAGTTCTCCACATAAAATAGCTCAAATAAGGCGATGATACTTAGATATCCAATAAAACTTTTTCCTCACTTGCTTCTGAATTTACCCTATTTTTCAGCAAACCATCTTACCATTTTTATTTTAATGGCCCCCTGATTTGCAAATAGTTTGCTGTTCAAATAAACTTTAACAAAAATTAAACTTGTCTCAGTTTATCTTTCTCACAGGTTTGTTGAAGAAAAACTGAAATAACTAGACAATGAAAGGTAAAAAAATGAGGAAACTCCCATTAAAAATATATGTCCATTTTTAGTAGGCAATGTTAAATTTCAGGTATTTTTATATGCATATATAAACATTTATTTATATAAATACTTAGGCGCTTTTTGCAGTAATTGAATTACACTCTACATGTTGTAGGTACATTACTTTTTTCCCCCAGCAAAACATATAATTAATCTTATCTTTCTATCTGAATCGCTTTAAACTTTTTAAATAATTCCTTCTAAAGTTTAATTGTATATTTTCCCTTTCTTGGTATGTTTCATGTTTTACACTAAAAGAAGGCCACCCTCAAAGAGCCTAATGTGAAAACTCTATTTTATGGCATGCTTATATGTGAAAAGAAACTAAGTAACTACTCGCAATAATTATATAGGGTTCAGCAACACATATGCAGATAACTTCCCATAAAAATCTGAACAAAAAGGTCCAGAAAATCTTGATGTTATTCCTAAGCTAATTTATTGAATTAACTTTGTATTTAATTCAAACTTCTATTTCTCCATAGGAGATGATCGTAATAATTCATTTAAATTCTCATTCTTCAACTTCAGAAAAATTACACTCAGCTTTCCTCACATTGAAAAATATTTCTTTATAGTTCTCTAATTTGAAAAATCTGACCTTATGTACTACCCCTTCTTTAAGTACCATCCAAATTGTGCATTATTTTTCAGTAATAATGCTAAAAGTATGTACCCATGTGTCATAGAACTATCTCCTTTAATATAAAGCAGTTTTAGGGAAATTAAATTATCTCACTCTGGTTGATTAGTTAGTTCCAGATTTCTGAAAAATGCACCTAATTTGGACTTCATATTATTTCAAATTAATATCTCCATAGCTTTAACATAGATGTGAAGACAGGATCAGTAGGAAGTAACAAGGAAAGTGGCTTTGACATAGAAGTTTTAATAAATATTTCTGCAAAGAAGTAATTTTCTCTTGTTTGATAATATTCCATTGCTTAGGATGTTCTTTTAGAAATTTATTTTTAAGTGATTTGAGAAAGAAATAGGTCAGCTTCTAATCAGGTAGAGCAAAAATGGATACTTACTTTTTCTCAACTTCAAAATCATGTTTCTCATAAATGAAATAATGCACAAATAAACAAAGAATTTTTCCAATATTTATCAAATTAATTCTGAAAATTACCAAGGGGATTTTTAAATATTTCAAATGTTGCTGGCATATAGCAATGAATTTTTGTTTGAAGATTCAGAACACTAAATTGTGAAAACTGATAAAATTATGGTGATAATAAGGATGTATCCCATCAGTATAAATCTTATTGTAATCTTATAACCAGTGGATAAAAGAGTTAAAGACATAAGAAACTGAAGGGAAAAATAGTACAAATAAAAATTTCATTTCAGTTATACATTTTACATTTAAGTAAAGCAGTACTAAATGATGCTCACTTATAAAAAGCTAAAATGGTTCACCTTGACCTAAGGGATAGTAGGAACAGAATTCTTTAGGTATCTTAAAATGCCATTACTGGAAACTAGAAACCAGAATGAAAGAATAGAGGTTAGTGCTAGGAGGTATACAGAAAGTTCTCTTTTTAATACTTCCAGAAATGTTAGTTTCATTTGGATTAAGAAGGAAAACTCCATCAGTTCTTAAAATCTTTTGCTCCTTTAAAATAAATTTTGGCCAAGCTTTACAAGCTTCCTTTCTGTCCGATGAGTTGTAACTATTCTGTAACTCACAGGCTGTTTCTGATCACACCTGACCCTGGACATGACACGTATTTTCATGGGTTTTGCATCATCATAGTCAAGAAACCTGTAAGTTAACAGGTTCTAGAGCCTAGCCTTTGATGAAATCAGTGAAGGCACAATCTAGAAAAACATCTTGAGTTTCATTTGGTCTTATTGGTTAAATTAAATGAATCAAAGCTTCCTCCATGCAGCCAATTAAAACTGACAATTCAAATATTTAAAGTATATGAACCATAACTATCATTTTGATTCATCCAATCTTTTCTTAGACTATAATACAGGTGTTATCTACATAGAAAAGCTTACAAGATAGGTGTTTATGCAACACTGAATATAGTAAATTTGAGGGATAAATTGCAAAGACTCTTTCAATTGTATGTTTAGCAATAGGACCACCATAAAGTTCTAATCAAACAGGCGAAGGGAAATTAATATCATTTTTATAGGCAAGGTGCCTAAGAGATATATAGAAAGCCAATCTTAGGGAATTTTCCTGAAACAAATGTTTATTTTATTGTGGTGTAAATCTTTATAATTATGGGTGCACAGGATTCTTATTATCATTTCATCATTTTAAATGGTCATTACACTGTTATAAAAACTTGAAATGGCTTAAACAATTGCAGCGACTTCAAAGGAAATCAATATGCACAGGGCTACATTTTACCCAGTAGGAAAAGTATTTTAATACTTAATTTTGCACAGAGCGCAAATCTGGAAGTAAAAAAAGGAACTTGAATTATTTAAGCTAATGTTTCTAACAGAAAAAAAAAATGTCCACTGCAGGACTTCCATCTGTCTGAATGGTAAATAGTCACCACCTGGTTTCTGCATAAGATCATTGCTCCCACAGTAAATGTCACAATTTCCATTTCAAAACCCCTTTTCAGCTGTCTGTTTCCCCAGCCTCAAAATAAAAAATCACCTGCAATCACCGTCAAAATAAATCCCCAACTAGGTGATAAAGACTGGAGAAACTATGCCAGGGAGCGATCATGGTGGGTTGTTTTTATGTGATACAAAAGAGATTGAGGGTATTCTAAAATACAGAATTAGCAGCATGTGCTTTATATTCACATCAAAGACATATCAATATCAATTATGCTGCTGCAACAGTAACTTCAATTTTACAGCTGATGCAATACTGTATTTCAAAAATTATTTTTGTTTTTCTGGTATAAAGTAGGTGGAAAAATGCCAAAATCATGTTTTCCCAAGCCTAAATGAATTCACTCACCTGACCTTCATTTACATCATTCTCTCTTTCTTCATTATGGACTGTATTCATCATAAAGATGTAAATATATCTGCTTTCTTCAGGGCTGAAGGATATAATTTATTTGAAATACCTCCAACTCTTCCAAATATAGGGCAGTCCAACAAACAACACATTGAAAAACAAAATATGATTGTTCTTTATTTCTCTTTATCATTTAATTTTTGCTAAAAACAAGAATTGACACTAAATTTAGCTAGACACATTCAAAATTCAAAACTTTTCATGAGATAAATTGTGCTTCACTTATGTATTAAAAGAATACATGTATAATGCAATAAAGTGTATATATAATATGAAAGCTTTCTTTATGTGACTTTGCTGAATAAAAACATTTTATTGAAAATACATTTCAGACTTCACTATTGCAAAAATGTGGTTAACTGGATGACTGCCCATGCTCAGTGTCCAGAAGAATAAAAACGTAATTTGTATACCCTCTAAGAGTGATAAAGGATAACAGTTTTTTTAGGGCATTTAGTCCTGTCTCCAACTGATGGTGCATTACCTCTTTAACAACATGCCAGACATGAGTTTTCTCAGCCTGTGCCTGAACACTTCCAGCACTACAGAAAATACTATTGCCTGAAGTTCTCCCTCTCTAGGGGCAGTCTGAGGAATCTGCGGACAGCTGGTAAATAGAATATTCCTCTTTACTTTGAGCTAAAATTTTACTCCCCAGAGTTTCCACTTTTTCATTCCAGTTTCAAACTGCAGGAACACAAGGAACAAATCAAATGTCTCTTACACACAAAAGCTCTTAGTCTATTTAAGAGGAACCCTCAAATTCCTCTTGAGTCTTCCACAGATTCAATATCTGCAATTCCTTTAAGGAGGCTTCATCTGTCATGCTGTCAATTCCCTTCACATTTCTGGTCTCCTTGGCTCTAAGTGTCTTCTACCTTGTCAGATACCTTTCTTAAAGTCAGGTGGTTCAGATTGAACTGAAGAGGTCAACAAATGAAAGATTATAATCACTTTCCTCACTCTATATGCTTATCTGTGTAACCAGAATTTGATTTTTCTTCACATGACTTTCTATGACTCATGATATTAACATAAAATACTTACTTTGTATTGAGTTTAATGTCAATAATTTCTAAGAATATTTTAACCAACCTTGCGCTTACTTCACATCATCTCTCCTGTATTTGTATAGTTAGTCTATTAAATGCTTGGCTTGTTTACTTGATTTTGCTCTGAGACCCTTGCCTTTGCTCCAGCTAAATTTCATCATATAAGCTTAGACTCGGCTCTCTTGCTTTCCAAGATACTTTTACATTCTGATTCTGTCATTTACTATCTCTCCCACACTTCATAAGCATCCTAGCAATATAATATCTGGCATTGTTAGATTCTAGAATGCATTATTCTTGATTCTCAGGTCCCAACAATTTAAGCTAGCCAAAAATACAAAGGACAATTGCAAATATTCTGTTCAGATTAATTCAGATTGTTTAAATTATATTATTTTCTTAACATTACCTCCCCACATTTCCATTGTTAAAGACTAGGCAATAAAAATGGTTTCCATTAGACTGGAAGCTTCATGATGTTGTGTCTGATTGTCTGTCATGTATCCAGCTTCTGGTAGAGCTAGCATACTCTTAACATATATTTGATAAACAAATTAATGATGTTGCTTGCAGAGTATGCTGCACAAGACACACTGATATGGGATATGTGCACATAATTTCTGACAAAGAGTTCTTAGTAGAGTTTCCTCATAAAAAAATTTGAATCAGTTAATAAGCAAAACAAGCAAATAAGAATGATTCATGAGTAATTTATCTTAAAATTAACAGAAAATAGTTACTTAAGACAATCACTGTTAAATAAAAAATAATAGATTGACACATAATCTAGATACAACTGGATTTTCAGAAAGTAATTTTGTATTATCTCTAAAAATAGTTCTCTATGTTCACTCACTTATGAGGCTACTTTTTCAAAGCTGAAGGGGAAAGAGCAACCTTAAAATCAATTAAATAAGCAATGTAAATAGCTCTTATAGAAAAGGTATTTGGCTTTAAAATTGCTTTATTAAGTAGAGAGAATGCCTTTTTTTTCTCCCTAAGAAATTGAAGTAAATAAGGATTAGCATCTTCAGATGTGGCAAATCTAATAAAAATTCTCCAGAGCATGTTTTCTGCAGGCTTCCCCAAACTCTATAAGCCAGAAATTCATGGAAAAACAGTTTTTATTTTGATTTTTTATGACCATTCTCCCAGGTCATTTGAAAAGCAGAAAATAAAGAGGGATGAGAAAAAAAATTCTTTTTCAAAAGAGATGTATTGAATAGAGCTTTAAAAAATTCATGATTTCCATGAAAGATTACTTTTAATTTTAACTAAATTTCTCCATCATTATTAGTGAATGCATGTGAAGAGATATTTCAGGAAAAAATACTAAGACCCATTATCCTCTTGCTAATCAGAGATATGAAAATGATTCATTAAGGAGTAGCTTGCAAACTGAAGGGTGTTTTTGAATACTAATTATAGTTCTCAGTGTGACAGAAACTGGCAGATGCCATGGTATAAAAATCCTGAAATCAAAGGAGTGGAATGCATTTTCCCTGGACTGTCACATAACAACACGATGACTACATTTTTCACTTTACTAAAACTATTATGCAGCAGTCTTTTGGGCCAAATTCTCCCTTTTATAAAAGTTGATGAATGTTGGGTGTAGAATCATGTACCACACAAAAGATGTGTTCAAATCTTAATTTGTAGTCCTGTGATTGTGAACCCAAGTTGTAAATAGGTCTTTTAAGATGTTATTTTCATTTAAGGTGTGGCCAAATTGAATCAGGGTGAGTCATGATCCCTATGACTGGAGGCATTATAAATAGAAGCAATTGGAATGCAGAAGAAGAAGCCAGATGTCAGAAGACAGAGATCACTATATATTCTAGATTGCTAGCTGCTGGAATGCAATATACTAGAAACAGAATGGCTTTTCAAAAGGGGAATTTAGCAAGTTGCTAGTTTACAGTTCTAAGGTTGAGAAAATGTCCCAATTAAAACAAGTCTATAAAAATATCCAATCAAAGGCATCCAGGGAAAGATACATTGGTTCAAATAGCCAATGAAGTTCAGGGTTTCTCTCTCATCTGGAAGGAGACATGGTGAACACAATGTCATCTGCTAGTTTCTCTCCTGGCTTCCTGTTTCATGAAATTTCCCAGGAGGCATTTTCCTTTTTCATCTCCAAAGATCGCTAGCTGGTGGACTCTCTGCTTCATGGTGCTGTAGCATTCTCTGCTCTCTCTGAGTCTCTAGCTTTCTCCAAAATGTTTCCTCGTTTATAGTATTCAAGTAAACTAATCAAGACCCATCCTAATGGGTGGAGACACATCTCCAACTAATCCAGTTTAAAAACTACTCTCCATTGAGTTGCATCTCCAGGGAGATGATGTAATTACAGATTAAAACATACAGTACTGAATAGGGATTAGAAGAAAGGACTGGATTTATAAAATGGGATTAGGATTAAAGCATGGCTTTTCTAGGGTACATACACCCTTTCAAATTGGCACATCATATGACAGAGGACTGCCATCACCAGAATGCTACTTATGTGGATTGAATTGGACATATTCTTGGTCTTCATTGGCAGTCTTGTGAGTGTGAATTCGTTGTGAATACAATCTCTTCAAGTTGTTACTTCAGTTATGGTGAGGCCCCACTGAATCCATTGAAATTTAATCTGGATTACTGGTGTCCTTTATCTGCAAAGTGAAGGTCACACAGAAAGAGAAGCAACGGGAACAGCCAGAAGCTAGAAGAAAATGGAACAAAGGAGAGGATTTTGCCATGTGCATTGCCATATGACAGAAAAACCAAGGAATCCCAAAGATTGTTGGCCAGCCAGAAGATACCCCAGGAGGAAGGAAGCCTTCTAGCCTCTGAAAATATGAACCAATAAATTCCTGTTGTTAAACCAAGCCATAGTATGGGATTTGATTTAGCTGCTGGGATACTAAAACACTGCCCACTTAAAGATTTGTACTGCTCCAATTTTTTTTAGCACCTGGAAAACTAAAACAGTCATCACCCCCAGGAGAAAGCGTGGCTTTGCTAATACTTTTTATTTTGGCCTTCTAGCCTCCAAAACCTTTAGACAATAAATGTTTGTTGCTAAGACCAACCCATTGCATAGCCGTACTGGCAAACTGAGATGAAAAGAATACTCAAATTTTTTTTGGATCGTAAGTTAAAGGAAGGGATGCTTCTGGTCCTAACCTATTGATTTACCAATGGTGGTCAAATAACATTTGTTGAAGCATATATCCGGATTCAATCTCTAGTGTGTGAAAGTATTCATCAGCCTTGGTCTACAATGAAAATTTTGCTCTGTGACATGCTGAGGTAGCTTCAGAGGATTGTAAAGGTGATTTTGAAGACTTGAGGCAGAAATTCTTCAGATCTCTGTAGCTTTCAGTTCTGTTTTAAGGCTTCCAACTGATGGTATGAGACCCACTCACATTGTGTAAGGCAGTCTACTTTATTCAATGTCAACTAAATTAGATGGTATTCTAGTTTGCTACCTGCCAGAATGTGTTATACCAGAAACAGCTTTTAAAAAGGGGAATTTATTAAGTTGCAAGTTTACAGCTTAAAAGCCATGAAAACATCCAAATTAAAACAAAGACATAGAAATGCTAAATCTAAGTTATCCAGGGAAAGATACCTTGGTTCAAAGAGGCCAATGAAGTTCAAGGTTTCTCTCTCAACTGGAAAGGCACATGGCAAACATGACAACATCTGCTAGGTTTCTTTCCAGGCTTTTTGTTTCATGAAGCTCCCCAAGGGGTGATTTCCTTCCTCATCTCTGATGGCATAGGCTCTCATGATTCTTATGGCTCTGTTGCTCTCAAGCTTTTTCCAAAATGTTTCCTCTTTTAAAGGATTCCAGTAATCTAATCAAGGGCCACCTGGAGTGGGTGGAGTCACATCTCCCTCTAATCACAGGTCAGTACCCACAACTGGGCTCATCACATCATCCTGGAGATAATCTAATCAAGTTCCCAAATTACAGTGCTGAATAGGAATTAAAAGAAATGGCTGCCTCCACAAAATGGATCAGGATCAAAACACAGCTTTTCTAGGGCACATAATCCTTTCAAATTGGCACAGATGATAATAATCTAGTTGACCAAACAACTGGACACCATAACCTAGCCAACCTCAAACATACAATTAGCAGAGGATTTCTCTGAGCCTCTTTTGGAAAAATATTGATGGTTTAAAATAACTAAGAACTACCAAAAGAATGACGCTAAATATAGCATATGATAATTCAAATTGAAGTTGTTGCCAGAGTTATCAAAGAGGCATCTTTCTGCTTCCCTGAATTGTTCTGGTCTTGCCACAGCTTCCATATCATCTCTGGTTTCCAAAATCTCTCCTAATTATGGTGAGGACCATAAACATCGTGCCAATTTGAAAGTGTTATAACCCCAGAAAGGCATGTTCTTTAATCCTCCTTCAATATCGCTGGGTGAGATCTTTTTGATCAAGTAGTTTCCATAGAGATGTGACCCATCCAATAGTGGGTGGGACCTTCTGAGTCGGTGGTTTCCATGGACATATGGCTCCACCCATTCAAGGTGGGTTACTTACTGGAGACCTCCAGGAGGGAGCCATTTTAGAAAACAGCTTCAATGCTGACACAGAGATGTTTAGAGATGCAGAAAGAAAACACCCCGTGGGAAGCTATTTGGAATGAGAAGCCAGGAGAGAAAGACTTTTCCATGTGCCTTCCAGCTAAATGAGAAAGCATGAATGTCATCGGCCCTTTCTTGAGTCAAGGTATCTTCTCTGGATGATATTAGACATTTTTTTGGGCTCAGAATTATAAACTTATAGCTTAATTAATTCCCTTTATAAAAGCCAATCCATTTCTGGTTTATTGCATTTCTGGCAGCATTAACAAACCAAAACAAAACCTCAAATAACTTCCCTCCCCATGATTATGAAAACAAAAGAACAATTTTAAGGACAAATACATCCTCATTAACACATCATTTATCCTTTCCTACAATTGCTGCCAACTCTAAAATAATATACAAGCTTGCTAGTATTTCAAAACATACTTTAGCTGGCAAGCATATGTAATGATTTTTTTTAATTTAGTTGGTGAGAGGATAATGAGTCGTCACATAATTTTTATTTTTCTAAACCTAGCACTGACTTACTTTTCAATCCCTCTCCTGATTTTGCCTTATTTTCATTCCTCTTCTTTTAGTCCTGGTTCTCTTTTGCTCATCTTCACAAGATTCCTACTTTGTTTACCAACCACTCCCCTTTCCTCTTCTAAGACTTACTTATAAAAATTTCTTAAGGTCTTTCTCCTCTCATGTATTTTACAAGCATTCAAGAAACATTTGTTTGATACCTCCCATTTAATAGTCAGTGCTTTTATATCAGTATATTTCCTAAGGTTCCTACTTTCTGATTCAATTTACATATTTTCTTTTCTCTAGAATTTAGGCACTATAAAACCATTTTTATATCAATAAAAGCTCACTTATAATAAACATTCCAATAATCGAATTCAGAGAGTATGTAACTGCATTATACCATGTACACACTATGGCTGCATCAAACTCTCATCATCCTTTATAAAATATCCTTTTGGTGTGCAAATGTCCAGAGCAGTTTTGTGATCATCTGTGGTTTGGCATTCCTCTCATGAATTCATTTAATGATTCCTGTTCCAGATCAAGGTAATATGTGAAAGAAAAATTTATTTTGACATATCACTTCAAGTCAGGCCTATGGCATGCAAAATAAGGAATTAATGTCTATACTTCACCATACTACTACTGTTCTTTATACGTTATACTAGTTTGTCTCATAACATGGAAAAAGTTTCCTAATAACTACCAGTGACTTGTTTTCCAGTGTTCAAGCAAATGTATAAATGTGGAATAAAGCCTACTTGATCTTCATATATGATCATTTTATTTATATATTGTTGTATTCAATTTGCTAAGATTTTGCTGAGGATTTTCACATCTAAACTCATTAGCTATTGGTCTGTAATTTTCTGTTTTGTATCTGTCTAGATTTTGGTATTAGGTTAAAACTGGCCATGCATAAATCAATAAAAAATGTTCTATCATCTCTATTTTCTGGGGGGAATGTGTAAAATTGATGTCAATTCTACAAAATAGTCCAAAATAATGTGGAGAATATTTTAGGAAGATTTGTAATTAGAAATTAAATTTATTTGATAGCTAAGGTCTACTCAAATTGACACTTTCATCTCATCTAAATTGTGGTCCTATGTATTGGTCAAGGAATTCTGTCCATTATCTTCAATGATGTTGAATTTATGAGTATAATGTTGGTGGTTGTATTAGTTTCTCATGACAAAGTACCACAGACTTGGGGGTTTAAAAGAGCAGCGATTAATTGTCTCACATTTCAGCATGTGATTGATACATACAGCATCTCCTATCTGTTTGAGTATTGGCCCTCAGAGAATTTCCCTGCCCTCTCCTCCTCAGACATTCCTTCCCATAACACATTGGAAGCATACTGAGTTTTGGTTTGTATAACCTTGAGTGTAACCTGTTTCCCCCATCCCTAAGTGCATCTTGCTTTGCGAAAAGAGCACATACCCAAATGTTGTTCCAATACTTGTAAACAAGCCACTTGTCTTAGCTATCATTGTCTTTCAACCTCATGTAATCTGTAAGGCAGTTGCCATAGGGAATGTATACTTAAATGAACTTCTTGCCTTTTTGCTGTCTGTAACCAGGTACCTGCAGCTCTCAGTAAGTCACTTCTCCTAATAAATACTTTTATACTGATCAACAAGGGCTTTAGTGTGTCTTTCTTCAGAATCACAACAGGCTTCATTATAGTGCAATTTGGAGCAGTCCTTTCTTAGTCTTCCCATATTTCTACTTTCAGGGCAAGTCCTAAGTCTTACTCAATGGGATTCAACAATCAGGAGGCTAGAAGCCTGAAAGCAAGGTGTCAGCAAGAACTTACTCCTTCTGAAAATTTTAGAGAAGAATCTCTCCTTGCCTCTTCTAGCTTCTGATGTTTTCCAGAAATCTTAAGGGTTCTTTGGCTAAAGATTCCTCATGCACTCTCTCCCTCCATCTCCATATGGTCTACTTACTTGTCTTCATCTTCACATCACAGGAAATGATGTCCTCTTCGTTTCCACATATCTGTGTCTAATTCTCTCCTTATAAATTCACCAGTCACATTGGCCTATCTTAACTAATCATATTATCAAAGACCTTGTTCTAAATAGAATCATCACATTCACAAGACTGGGAGTTAGTACTTGCACATATATTTTAGGGTGGCACAATTCAGCACATAATAGGAGTGTTCCCTTATTATCTATTTGAATAGCTTCAGGGTCTCTTTTATCTCCATTTTCATCTCTGATATTGGGGATTTGTGTCTTTTATTTTTCTCAGTTTTAGTTTTTTTTTGAGGGACCTATTTTTGAATAATAGATTTACTCCATCTTTCTTTTCTTTATCATTGGTTCCTATTCCTATTTCTTTCCTTTGGCTTGGTTTGGGTTTACTTTGCTCTTCTTTTTCTAATTTCTAGGGGTAGAGATTTAGATAATTTCCACTTTTCTAATGTAAGCATATGCCACTAAATGTTTCCTCATCAGTTCCTTTGGGTATATTCTAGACGTTTTAATACCCTGTATCTTCAGTCAGTTTTATATAGTTTTCTTTTTTAATATTTCCTTTGAGACCACCTCCTTGGCACATGAACTATTTAGAAGTGGGTGGTTTAATTTCCAAGGGTTTGGAGAGCTTCTTGATTTTTGGTTACTTACTTCTTGTTTGAGTCCATCGTGGTTATAGAACGCAGTCTGTATAATTCCACCCTTTTAAATATGTTAAAGTTCTTCTCAAGGCTGTAGATACCATCTATCTATAGGTAACATGTCATTTTTCTCTCAATATTTTAATAATGCTTCTTGATCTTTTTTTTTTTTAGAAGTTGTATTTTTTTGTCTTGACATGGATTTATCCTCTTTATGTTTCATGCAACTTCTCAAATAGTTAGGTTTGTGACTTTTGCCAAATTTTGGAAGTTTTTAGTCATTATATTTTTAAATACCTTTTTAGCTGCCCTCTGATTTTCCTCTCCATCTGGAAATCTAATTATAAAAATGGTGGATTGATTTATTGATTTGTACTCAAATTTACTAATTCTATTGTTTTTCATCTCCATTCTGCTATTGATACTAATCAGCAAATTTTCCATGTCATTTGTATTTTTAAGTTTTATAATTTCCACTTAGTTATGTTTATAATTTCTATTTCTTTGCTGAGATGTTCTGTTTATTCATTTGTTTCAAGATAATTAGCAATTGTCTATTGCAGTATTTTTACTCTTGATCTTAGCCAAAAGGTCGAGAAGCGATATTGCAGCATTTTTATGATGACTGTTTTAAAATCCTTGTCAGATTCCAACATCCAATTCATCTCCGTGCTAGCACAACTCAGTCGATTGTCTTTTTCTCATTCAAGCTGTGGTTTTCTTGGTTTTTGCTATGACAGCTGCTTTTCAACTGTTCATTATGTTCAGAGATTCCAGGTCATATGCAAATAATGCTTAGCAGTTATCACCCTGTTTAGGTTTGGCAAGCAGTCCTGCCCTACTTTTATGGCTGTGTTTCCAATGACAATTTAACTGTTAGAATGCTTGCAGTGTTATTTTAGTCTGTTTCTTTAATCTGGTGACACTGGACCTCCACTGAACTTTAAGGGTGCTGCCAGGGGATCAGAAGGAGCTTCCCAGGCTTGGCCATATGTTGCTTCAAGTTGAGAAAGAAAGTCTCCATCCCTGAGGAACACAGAACATTTTCCAGGTTGGGACATTTCTAGTAGGATCATCCTTACTGGTGCTACCTTGCTGCCAAGTGTCTCTGAGTGAGGGAAGGGAGTTTCAGGACCAGAGGGAAAAAGATACTTGTTAATGTAGGATCCTACTGGGGGTTCTTCATAGTTACTCAAGGTCTCTCAGTTGAGGAAGGAATCTCAAACCTATGGGGACCAGAGGTTTCCTGGGCCGACCTCCCTTGCCAATACCAACTGACCACCCAGTGTCTCTGT
Organism: Myrmecophaga tridactyla; assembly: GCA_004026745.1. NCBI lineage: Eukaryota > Metazoa > Chordata > Mammalia > Pilosa > Myrmecophagidae > Myrmecophaga > Myrmecophaga tridactyla. The sequence continues at coordinate 91,872 of PVIY010000570.1, read as the reverse complement.
GTTGGTGAGGGGATTCAGGTCTGCCAGGACAAAAAACTTCCTGGGCTGGGTTACTGGGTGATTGTTGTGGTGGTAACTGCCTTCAAGCTGCCTGGCATCTCTTAGTGAGGGAAGTAATTTCAGGTCCAGCAAGGAAGGAAGGCAATTCGATGGCTGCTTATCATCAATAGACCTGATAGGCCCGTGCTGGTCCCATTGGCCTCATGGGTGTTACTGGTGGGACTCCAGTTCAGCCTGGAAGAGGAATCCTGGGCTGTCCTCTATTGCTAGGTTGGGATGGGGAAACACTGACTCTGCATTCCTTTGTTTCATGGTTGCAAGATTACCTGACTCTGTGTTGTTTCTCCAGGATTGGGATACGTAACCAGTGGGCCTTTCACTGCCCATCTTTCAGAATTCTCTTTTTGCTCCTTCTGAACATTGTTTCCAGTGTTTTAGTTGTACTTAGGGGGAGGATCAGAAAGAAACGGGGTCTATGAAATTTTATCTGGTTCTGAAATCAATCATCTTATTTAAAATTACACTAGGGTCTTCAAAAAGCAATAGCTGCTGATAGTAGCCTTAAAAGTGAAAGCAGTTCCTACATTGCATGTTAGTATTAGGATTAACTAAAATAATACTTAAAATGCTAGCTTTTTAAATCAATATCATTATTTTATCTTTGCTTTGAATATTTTATCATTATTATTAATATGTTTTAAATGATAATCTGCAATCATTCAAAGAATTCTAGACCGTTTGACATAAAGTGATTATAAATCATTTGTATCATGTTTAGGTACACACCAAATAATTTTATAATAGCACAACAGAGACCAAGATTATCATTAAATTCTCAATTTAATTATTGCCTGTTTGACCAGTATTAAAAGTAATGGTATCAATTAAAATGTTTGAAGATTCAAAATTTTAAAAGATTTTGAGCAAGATAGAGGAAGTTGCTTTCAGAAAATAATTAAGACAAATGAATGCTGTCATTTTTTTTTACCTTTCCTAAGTAAAGCATAGTTATAAATAAAAATTGATGTTCAAATGTCAAATTAATATTTCTTGTATCCATGTACATTTTTGTTTAAAAGAAATATTTATTAGGAATAGTGCAATTTTATACGAGCATGAAATTGAGAAATTTTTATCCCCAACCTAGAAAGGATAACAGTCAATGTGAAATAGATTAGAAGTGGTCCAAGAGTCCATTTTTGAAAAAATAACAGTCTTTGTTAGAGAAAATACTTTGAAACTTTCAGCTATAAAGTGAAAAACTCTGAAGGCATAGTTTGGAGGGGAAATTGAGACAAAACACAGCTATACTGCTCTGACCAAGATTTTAACAAGCATTTGAGGGTGAGAGCAGCTGCAAGAAAGAAAAGGAGAAATGAAAAAGAGCAGACCCCATGCAACAGGGCAGGAAACTGGATCTTGTAGAGAAGGTGGTCGGTAAAATATTCCTGATATAGGAAGGGAGAAGGATTTATAAAGAATGTGATGATTACTATTCAACTCTCAAGTGGTTTATGGTGATGCTATATAAACTTGTTCTACTATCCTAACACATCAATGAAAGCTTACATAACATATAACTTTTTTTAAGAGGTTAAAGAATTAGTATATTATCTAGCATGTGGAGATCAGGTGCAGCTGGTGTTGTGTAAAGCACAGGGAGATAATCCACATAGAATAAGTATTCTTGAAAACAAGTTCTTAGTTGTGATAACAAAGTGTAATGCTTCCCTTTTCTCTGAAGATTCCTTCTGAGAATGAAAACAATACTGTATCCTTTACTATATATCATGTGGGAGTTTGAGTAAATTGCATTTGATTCTCATTGCATACAATGCTTTGGATTACATGGCAATATCTCCTAAAATAGGATTAGACCAAGATTGATTAGTGCATGACTGGTGTCCCCTAGTCTACTTGGGAAGTCAAGAGTTCTTCAGAGTGAATGCTTCAACTGAGAAATAGGTATAAGTTATCCACATGGTAAAAGAAAGGAAACATTTTAGAATGAAGGAATGACCTGACAAAAGCTTAGCGGCATGCAGGGGAATGGTTATCTGAAAAGAGAAATTCCTTCACATGGCTACAGTATAAAAAAATGGATGGAGAAGAACAGAATACTGGAACAGGGTAATAGATAAGAACTAAGCAAAGAAACATTTTGAATGCCATGCTATACATGACAAAAATGAAACTTTTTTTAATAGAGACCTGGAGAACCATTAAAAAGTTTTAGGAAGGGAAGGGATATAATTAGTCTTGATTGTTGGAATTATAACTCTTGACTATAGATGGAGTATAGTTGATAAGAAGATATTACAAGAGAAAAGTAAGAGTAGACTACTTCAAAAATTTAATTTGGGTCCCTATGGGTATCTAAACCAGAAACAATTAAGTTCTGGTTTAGAACAAATAGGAATTGTTGAATGTTAATTTGTTCCTTGAGTACAAACAAAGAGACTAGAAACAGATTAAACATAGACAGTCTTGGAGTCAACTTGGTAGATATTGATGACTCTCAACAACTTCTAAAATATTTTTGGGAGGTAGAGTGGGAGGGCTGAATTCAGAATTCAGACTGGAGAAGCTGTGGGATGTTTAGATGAAGATGCTCTACTGGGAGATGATAGATATGAAGCTAGAAAGGAAGGCCTATGTTAGAGAAAACAATAATTGACTATTTGCCATGTGTTAGTTGATAACTGCAGTATGAATGAGATGACTCAAATACATTTTTAAATTTAGAAGAACAGAAGGAAGAGGACTGAAACATGCTGCATACCAAGTCCAGTTACTGAATGTATGTAAAGTTTGCAAGTGCTGAGGACTTGCAAAAAGTAAGGAAACAGGCAGGAGTAGTAAAATGAAGGACAGTGTGTCAAGAATCCAGAACATGGTCAATACACATGCAGAGAAGTAAGGCAAGATAAGGTCTTCAGCTTTAGCAGATAAAACAACTTTGGGGACTTTATCTAAAATAGTTTCAATGGAGTAGTGAGGGACGGCCCCAGGCTGTAGTAAGTACAATGAGAAAATATGACTGTGACTGTAATGTATTTCCTAAAGATCTTGCTTGTGAGTAGGAGAGATATTTTCACTTAAAAATTAACATAATAGTGAAGAAAGTTTTCAGAGGTTTTCTTTTTGTTCAAAGCTGAAAACAACTTGAAAAGTAGTCAGTGGAAGGGGTGAGGATACAGATGTAGATACAGATATTGGGGTAGAGAGAGAAACATTGAGAAAGGGAGATATCGAGGAAGTCTGAAGCCATAGGAAAGAAAGGTGATAATTAAGGGAATGTGGGATCAAAGAAGATACACAGATAAGGGCATCACACAGGTTGTGGTGAGGGTTCAAGGTAGATCATTCAAAGTAGACTCTTCATCCTTTCAGAAAGGAAGGACAGAAGGATATAGTGGTATATACATGAGTTTAGAGGCTTCCCACTGCAGGTCTTAATTTTCATTGTGAAGTAAGGATCAAAGCAATCCCTTAGTGAGGAAGGGGCCAAGAATTAACCTTCTTGAGAAGAATGGAAAAGTTTTGAAATGGCCAGACAAATGGAAAATACATCTGACAAGGGTGATATAAAGGATTTTAAGAGTGAAACTAAAATTGAGTATCAAATGTTTCAAGAAGTAGTGATCAAAAAGTTGTAAAATTTTATCTAGCTGCCTTCAAAAGATAGGCACAGGAGTGAAAGATGGTAAAAGTAATGCATGGCTGGGTGCTGTCAGAAATACAAGTGGCTAAAGAGGTGAGGGTACATGCAAATGGTAATTGAAAGACTATACACCATGAATCATTGGTGGTCTGAAATTTTAAAAAAAGGAATTATTATATATTTTCACGGTCAGGTTCATGTGTTGACTTCGGCAAGTAGTGGTACCTGCTTGGTTGAGCAAGTGCTGGCCTGTCTGTTGCAATGAGGACATTTCATAGAGTTAGATCATGATCACGTCAGCTGCCTCAACACCTGATTCCATTTGTAATCAGCCAAAGGGGAGTGTCTTCTGCAATGAGTGATGCTCATTCTAATCACTGGAAGCCTTTTAAGGAGGATTCAGAACAGACAGGCCCTCTTCCTGTTTTGCCTGGCGAGCCTCTCCTGTAGAGTTTGTCCAGACCCTCCATTGAAATCATCGGCTTCACAGCCTGTCCTGTGGATTTTGGACTCTGCGTTCCCACGGTCATGTGAGGCACTTTTATAAATTTTATATTTGCAAGTGTTCCTTGGTGATTCTGTTTCTCTAGAGAACCCTAACTAATACACACATAAAAACAAACAAACAAACAATAGGCATTAAAAGAGGGAGTAGTCAGGGGATTATTGCTCAGAATGGGGCTAAAATAAGTGCATGATGGTCAGGTCTGCCCTAATATTTGAGGGGCCCAGAGCAAAAATACAAATGGAGATCCTCATATCATTTATCTATGTGTTTAAAATTAATAACATAAAATGATAAAATTTTACAGGAACTACGATTGATCATGCTACCTTGACAAATATAACTTTATAAAAACCTGGAGGCCTGGAGTCCACACCAGAATTTGAAGGCTAGGAAAGAGCTTCAGATAATGCTCTTCACTTCACAGTCTCAGCTCTATCTCACATGGAGAGATTTAGTGCACATACACGTGGACACTCAAATTCTATTATACAAGCTCCATCTACATCTTTCACAGATAGCTTGAGTTTAGGGGTGTGCACACAATGAGTAGCTCCCTCTGAGAAAGCTAGATATGTAGAAGGCTCTGGTGCAGGAGCAGAGCCTTTTGGGCAGGTAATTCCAGCATTCTGTGACTGAGCACACTGTCTGGGAAAGAGGCACAAAGGCTCCAGCTGGGCACTTACACTTGGTCTCATGAATTCTTAACATCATTTGGGTCGGTGTAACAAAAGAAGGAACAGAACAGCATTGTGAAAAGTGAACCCTCTTTCCTTTGTCCAAGGGGATATTTGTAGTAAGATTAAGTTTATTTGTGGCTCCAAAGTAGAATACTAGTGTGTTAAATTCTAATCGGAAAGGATGAGGACATATAAAGTGAAAGTATATAAAAGTTGTAGGTTTGAGGCCAGGAGATTAGTCTCCTGGAATTGCTTTTAAGAGCTTGCAATTTTTTTTTTCTATTTTCTTTTTTTATGAACAAGTAGTAGATGAACTCCTTTTATAAGAATAGTGTGGGAAATTGGGGGTGGGGCACAAGGGTAATTCAGTGTAGAATTCTCACCTGCTATGCAAGAGACCCAGGTTTGATTTCTGACCTGGGCACCTCCCCCCAAAACAAACAAGCAAGCAGACAAAAAAACAAACAAGCAAAAATTCAACAAACGGTGCTGCAATAATGGGATACGCACATGGAGAAAGAATGAAATGTAACCTCTGGCTATATAACATATGAAAAAACAAAAAAAGATTAATGTGGGAAATGAAAGGATCTGAAGATTTATGGAGAATGCAGAAAGATTTAAATAACTGTGTGAGATGAGAAGAGAGAGTCAACTAGAGAAGTATGTCCAGAAAAGGCAGGAGATTATCTAAAATGTGCAAGATAAATTTGGAATTTTATTGAAAACTTTCTCTGTCTTAAAATCACACACACACACAAAATACTCAGAACACGTGGTTCTAGATCAAGCAGGGTGTACAAGTTTCTTATGATAAATTTATGGACATGATGATATAGTCTACAAAAATGGAAGTGGATAATTGTGGTGGATTGAAACATATGTAACCCAGAAAAAACATAGTTTTAAATCTAATCCATTCCTGTGGATGTGAACCCCTTGTAAGTAGAACCTTTTGATGAGGTATGGTTCAGTCCAATTAGGATGGCTCTTAATCCTATTATTGAATGAAATTCAGACAGAAAGAAAGAAGTCATGGTAGCAAGAAGCTGAAATTCAATGGGACATGGAAAGAGAATAAAGAGACCAGGAGAAGCTACCATGTGTCTTACCATGTGACAAGCTAAGGAACAAGATATCCAGCAGCAAGCCCCAGAAAGCCACAATCTTTGGGAAGGAAGCGTCACCTTGATGACACCTTGATTTGAACTCTTTCTCAGTCTCAAACCATGTGGAAATAAATGTCCATTGTTTACCTGATCCATTTCATGGTATTTTCCTGAGCAGCCTAGGAAATGAAGAGTATAGAGAAGAAAGCTAAGGGGCATTTCTCAAGATATATCTTAGAAACTGACTAAATATATAATTTCACATCAAAAACAATAAATTGGAAACTGCTTTGAAATTGCACATCATATATGTAGGCCTATAGTTATTCAACTATATGGGTTGATTATTTTACCTGCTTTGTACCTGTCATGGTGGGTTCTTCTCATGGCACACTTAATTAGGGCAGGAAAATGAATACACAAACTAAATTTTCAGTAGTCAAGCAATGAGCTTGATGGAATGTCGTACAAAGTTAACCAAAGGATTGTTTTATGTTTGCAAAACATTTAAAGTGCTACATAAAATTTGACACTGTTCACTTATTTCTTTAAGTCAGTATTTCCATCTGATGAATATCAGGAATGCAGAGTAACAATCTCTCCATTCTCAAGTCTAATTCATCCCTTTATTGGATGTTTAAGTTGCAGGAGGGAGTTAAAGCCCAGTTCTCTAAAGAAGAGTATTAATATAGGGCTTTAAGAATGTCAGCTGAGAAGTTTCAGTAGCCACTTCTCTTGAACAAGCTAATTACTAAACTGTAAGCAAGCCCTTACTCTGTCCAAAGCACAACTTAGGAATTCGTAACTATTGAAAATCAAAGTCAATAAATATCCAGACACCTGCTGGGTACTAAGGTGATGTTAAGGGCATAAACTACATAGAAACTACTGATCAAATTCTTGAGACAGCAAAGTATGCATAATACACAGTGATTACTATAATTAGGCATTATAACATAGTGATTAAAAACAGGGGCCCCACAGTGAGATATATGTAGCTGGTTTCAACTTCTAGAGACTGTGAAACAGGCTAAATTACTTAATGTACCTAAGCCTCAGTAAATGAACAAGATGACACCGACCTCACCATGTTGAGGTGCAGATAAATAAAGTAAGTGTTAAGGTACCTTTTTTTTTTTTATTTTTGGCCTATCTCTTATGACCCTTAACAAACAAAGACTTTTATTAAGTGATGGAGACATTAAATCAGACTGAAGGTACTGGGATATAGAAAAAAAAGGGCATTTCCTTCCTCAATTCCCACTCCAAGCATAGGCTAAGTATAAAATCTGTCATCATCAATCAAAAAAACTTACAGAAACAAATCACTTTTAAAGTTGGTGTCAGCATCCCCATATAGAAAAATAAATTTCCCTGATTCAGGTCATCCCCCTGAGAGAGGCTTTCCATTTTGGGAACTACGTATATTAGATTTTGCTATCAGAAAATCCCCCACCTCCAAACATCTAAATTACATCAGCTATAATCTGATTTTTCTGAATTTACTTTAGCAGCAACAAAAACTATGTTTCCATCTTCAGGATTTGTATTGCTACTATGACAAATACCAATAGAAAAAAATAATAGTCTCCTGGATTTAACCTCAAACTTACAACACATCTCTTTGGGTTCATGACCTAATATGAAACTCGTGAATTTCATAATCAAAAATACATCCATCAGTCCAACAAAGCTCCACTTTCAAATGAAACTTCCCCGTTAAAAACACAAAATAAAGAGGAATAGTTAGAGTCAACTATTCCCTTCTGAAATTCTTAGGAATATGTCTTGAACAATGTACATCCAATTTTCTAAACACTGTGTAAAAACAAAGCAGAAATTTAAAATAATCTAAGGATTTTCTATAAATATTGTCCTATATTCTCAGTGGGTTTTAAGATAAAATGTGAACCTTCTGGATATGATGAGACAAATTAGAAAATGCATAATGAAAATTTAGTCATCATCTACTACATTGTTCTAGAACTGTTCTGAAAGCCACTTTGTTCAGGTAAACATTTTATTGTCCCATTTCATCAATATGGAAATCCGTGCAAGTTCATGTACCTGGTAGAACTAGGTCCTAGTCTGACTCTAAACCCTTAGAATAAGAGAGATCAGGAAACTTCTGCCTAAGTATTTCTCTGCTATATTTAAAGAAACCTATTTGAGGTGCATATAAAGAATAAGAAGCCTCAAAGATACAGGGCTCACTTCAGCATCAGCCTACTCTTATTTAGTGCCTGTCATCTAGTAGTGCCAAAGGCCTGCCACTAAAATGAGAGGAAAAAAGTGGTGATCTAATAATACAAACACAGCTTTCTTTTACATAGAGGTACTCACACACACACATATATATACACACTATAAATTTATGTTGATATAGATATGTTTTTGGATTTTTGGTATATATATGTTTTTAAATAAAATTAGAAGGTTCCATAAGAATGCATGATGAAAATCTCTTTTTTTTGGCAAATGACATAGAGATGTAATTGTAAACACATAAGACAATTTTGAAATATAAACACCAACTATTAACTGTAATTGCCATAATGATGAAATTGGCCTTTTATATTTTGCTTCATACATTTCATATATGCTTAATTTATTTATAATGAACATATATCACTTTGTCATAAGTGACAAAAACCTTTCTAGAATGTATGGTATGTTAACAATTTTAATCCCCAAAGTATTCTATATGTGGCTATTATTATCTTCATTTTGCATTTGAGGAAATTAAGAAATTTGTATGAAAATAATTCAGATTGACCAAGGATTAAAACATGTAAGGATGATATATTTAAAGTACAAGAAAAAAATGGAAAATTTTGGTTATAATCTCAGAGAAGGGAATATTTTTACAATATAAGGCAAAACTAAGGAGCTAGAAAAAAAGTTTGTTAAATCTGAATACATTAAAATTAATAACAAAGATTTTCTGTGAGAAAGCATCATAAACAAAGGTAAAGACCAACAAGAAACTAGAAAACATATTTACAACTATATCATGCAAACACATGACAGTTTATTTGACATATGAAGAACATTTCCACATCAAAAAGAAAATAAAAATCCTATAGTATAAATACAAAATACATGAAGAGACAGTCCATAAAACAAAACACAAATGACTTCTAAATTTTTGTAAATTTACTCAAATATATTTCATGTTAAATCTATTTCTGGCCTCTTACATGATAAAGAACAGAAACAGTTTGCTAAATTATGGTCTTGGGGATAAGAAAGTGAAATAGAGAAACAGAAATTTCTATACATTGCTAATGGTAGAACAAGTTGGCTCAACCACTGTGGGTAGCAATTTGCTAATATTTGTCTTGGAATTTAATATAAAGGCGTACTATCATGTGCATTATTAGAAATACCATTTCATCATTGTTTCTAAAAGTAGCCTCTACCCCAAGTTTTTCCTATAGGAGATGAGACACTTAAGACACTCTTTGTCTACATTCCTGATCCATTCAACTCAATCTGCTCCTGAGTATATTAGAAAAAAATGTTTACTTGGGAGTAAAATGTTAACATCAGTGTAGAGATTCTAAAATACAAATCAAGTACAAAAAAGAGAGATTAAGCAAGCTGCTCTAGGATACTAGCTGCTGGAATGAGATAAACCAGAAACAGAATGGCTTTTAAAAGGGGGAATTTATTAAGTTGCAAGTTTACAGTTCTAAGACCATGAAAATGTCCCATTTAAAGCAAGGCTCTAGAAAAGTCCAATCTAAGGCAGACAGGGAAAAATACCTTGGTTCAAGATGGCCAACGGTGTTCAGGGTTTCTTTCTTGACTGAAAGGATACATGGTGAGCATGGGGTGTCTGCTAGCTTTCTCTCCAGGTTTCTTGTTTCATGAAGCTACGCCAGAGGCATTTTCCTTCTTCATCTCCAAAGGTTTCTGGCTGTGTGGGCTCTCGTAGTTCTCATGGCTCTGCAGCTCTGCTGCAGTCTCCAAAATGTTTTCTCTTTTAAAGTATTCCAGCAAACTAATCAAAACCCACCTGTAATGGGTGGCGTCATATGTCCCTCTAATCAAAGGTTAATATCCACAAGTGGGTGAGTCACATCTCCACGGAAATAATGTAATCACGTTCCCAATCTATAGTGCTAAATATGGATTAAAATAAAAGGCTGCCTCCAGAAGATGGAACAGGATTAAAACATGGCTTTTTTAGGGAACATAATCTTTTCAAACTGGCACACAAGCCAAATATTGATGCTTTAAAAAGACCATTATAACTGATAAACTCTTCTGACACTGATTAAGATTAAAAGAAAGAAGAGTTGAATAACCATTGTCTGTAATAAAAATGAGAACTTGTTACTGATACCTAAGTCTTTATAAAGATAAAAATAAGAAAATTATAACCACTTTATACGAATGTATAAAAATTTAGATGAATAGACAAATTCTATTAAAAGTAAAACATGTCAAAAGGAAATAAAATTTTTGATATCTTATTAAATAGTACAAGAATTTAATATATAATAACAAACTTCTTACCAAGAAAATATTAGATAGTTAGCTTTAAAGGTAGATTCTAATGAATTTAGAATAAGGAGAAGAAGCAGCAGCAGCAGCAGCTAATCATATAATTTTTTCCATAGACTATAAAAAAAGGAATACTCTGCAACTAATTTTATGACATCAGCCTCCCCTTGTTACTAAAACCTGGTGAGGACTTTGCAAGGAAGAAAAATCAGAGCCCAATTTCACCAAAAATCCTAAGCAAAACATTAGCAAACAGAATTCAGTAATATGCATAATGTAAAATGGATTCCAAACAAATTAGGTTTATTTCAGGAATATAGAATTTATCCAACACTTGAGAATCAACTATTTCATTCACCAAATTAAAATAAATAAAGAATAAATCTTGTATTCATCTCAATAGATGCAGAAAAAACACTTATAAAATTGAATGCTTACTGATGGTGAACACTTAACAAAGTAGAAACTTAAGGAAATTTCTTTGATTTAATAAAAGATAATTTATAGAATCCAACTCAGTGCTAATTAATGATTAACTGAGTAATGGACTAATGGTAATGATGAGATTTAACTTTTAAGAATGAATGATGTAAAGCAAGGATGCCCGCTGTTATCACTTCAAAACAAAGTTTAAAAATAAAAATTATAGAAGGGCTGGAAAAAGAAGTAATAAAAATATCTTTATTCTCATAAAATATAGAAAGCTTTTAAGTAATCATCAATCATACTATGAGAAATGATAAGTGAATATGTTCATTTGGCTAAAAATAATTAATGTGCAAGATCATTTTAACTTTTATAAACCGGCAATAAATGACAATAAAGTAAAAAATTAATAATATATACCTCAATATATTCAGAAATATATTAAGTAACTATGAATAAGTCTAACAATACTATACAAGATTACTATACAGAAAGCTAAAAAATATTCTTGAAAAAGATTTTAAAACAACTGTGATGGTCAGATTCATGTGTCAACTTGTCCAGGTGGTGGTGCCGGTTTCCTGGTTGGATAAGCACTGGCCTGTCTGTTGCTGTGAGGACATTTAATGGACTTAAGTCATGACCATGTTGGTTGCATCCACCACTTGCCATCAGCTAAGGGGAGTGTCTTCTGCAGTGAGTGATGCTTAATCTAATCACCAGAAGGCTTTTAAGGAGGATTCAGAAGAGACAGGCACTCTCCCTGCTTCAGCCAGTCAGCCTCTCCTGAGAATTCTTTGAGGACCTTCCTTGGAGCCACCAGTTGGTTGTCTGCCCTACAGATCTTGGACTCTTACATCCGCAGTTGTGTGAGACACTTTTATAAATCTTATATTTACAGCTATCTCTTGCTGATTCTGTTTCTTTAGAGAACCCTAGTTAATTCAAGAATGAAATAAATAAAGCTAGCTGTATTGTGGTATTTCAAAAACGAAAGAAATGATGGGGGTGGTTGGGTGCAAGGGTAGTTCAGTGGCAGAATTCTCACCTACCATGCAGGAGAACTGAGTTCACCGGCCCATGTACTGCCCAAAAAAATGAGCAAAATGAGACAAACAAAAATTCAACAAATGGTGCTGAAATTATGAGATACTCCTATGGAAAAATAACAAAATGTGACCCCACCTTACTGCATACCAAAAAAAAAAAAAGAGAGAGAGGTTAGACATCAAGTTGAGATGGTTCGTTATTTGTTATGGAAAAATGGCACCCCCACCAAAAAATAAAAAAAGTACAAGACACATGCAAGTTTTTTGTTTCTTCATTTACAAATGATAAATGTCACCCGTTTACTTAAAAGAAAGAAGATGTCATTTAGTATCATAAGACAGGACTTGGTTTGCGTGACCCTTATTTGCAACTTCAGTAAATAGAAAAGAAGTAAACATCCATAATTCTAGCCTTATTGACCTAAACTTCACTTCTTCCAACCTTCTGCTTCCCCTTACAGGTTTTTCTTTCTTACCACCCTGCCAGATTCGGTTGTATATTCCCCAGAATGCATGATACGACATCTGTGGTGGCTTCCACTGAGATTTATTTAGCCAGATTTTCATTAAAATAGCAACTGAATTGACTCAATAAAATGTTGCTTATCTTAATAAAGTTCTTTGGAGCTTTGTAAATTTTCATTTAATACTCATTAGTGTCATTATAGCATTAATAATCTGTGCCTACAGAGCAATAAAATAAAAATCTTTAGACTTTCTACTTAATAGAGGTTGCTTCATAACCCTCCATTTTTTTTATGCAACAGGGGCTTTTAAAGTACCTTACCGAAGCCAAAGGGAGAATGTCCATAGGCAAAATAAGGTCAAGTCTCAATAGAACCATTGAGCTAGGTTGAAAGAATCTGAGACTTCTCTCAAGATATTGGCCCTCTCCATATTATTCAGTCCTTGAAATGAAACCATATCCATTGGCTCAATGCTGTGACAGTGCTTTAAATTTCTCATCAGAAGAATTTGCTTTTGATTTTCTTGACATCTTCTCATTTCTAGAAAGACTGAGATAGGAAGATGGCAAAGATGTGGGAATGGAGGTATAAGAAAATGAAATGATACAGAACTGATAGTGGCTGTTACTTTTAGATAAGTATTTCAGCCTGCAGTATAGTGAATTATGCATTCCCACAAAATACATGTTCTTCTTACATATATATATATATATATTTATTTATTATGGGCGGGCCATGGTGACTCAGCAGGCAGAGTTCTCGCTTGCCATGCTGGAGACCTGGGTTCATTTCCTGGTGCCTACAGATGCAAAAAATATACAAACTTTCTTGACATACAAACATTCTTAACATGGTTACAATCCATGGCTCACAATAACATCACATAGCTGTTATTTATCACCATGATCATTTTTTTTGAACATTTATATCTCTCCAGCAAAATAACTAGAAAGAAAAAAGAAGAAAACCTTATACATGTCATACCCCCACCCCTCCCTCTCATTGACCACTAGTATTCCAATCTACTGAATTTATTTCAACATTTGTTCCCCTCTTATTTGTTTATTTCTTATCCATATTTTTACTCATCTTTCCATACTACAGATAAAAGGAGCATAAGACACAAGGTTTTCTTATCACACTGTCACATTGCAAAAGATTTATCATTATGCAATCATCTTCAGAAACATGGCTGGCTACTGGAAGACAGCTCTATAGTTTCAGGTACTTCCCTTTAGCCACTCTAATACACCATAAATTAAAAAGGGGATACCTATGTAATGCATAAGAATAACCACCAAGATAAACTCTTGACTCTGTTTGAAATCTCTCAGCCACTGACACTTTATTTTGTCTCATTTCTCTCTTCCCAATTTTAGTCAAGAAGGTTTTCTCAATACCTCAATGCTGAGTTCCAGCTCATTCTAGAATTTCTGTCCCATGTTGCCAAGGAGGTTTACACCCCTAGGAGAAAAAATGTTCTTAATCTGAATCCATATCCACATGGGTGTAAATTCATTGTAAATAGGACCAGTTGAAGATGTCTTTAGTTTAGGTGTGGCTCAACTGAATCGGAGGGAACTTAATCAGTATTATTGGAGTGATGCTAAGCAGAAGGCATTCACAGAAGGCCACAAGAAGGAATCAGAAGTCAGCAGAAACTGGAAACACAGACACAAGGAGAGTAAGATAACCATGTGACAGGAGGAAGAGATGCAAGCCAAGAAACCCCCAAATTGCAGCAAGCCAAAACCAGAATGCTCCAGATTTGTGGAGAAAGCATAGTCTGGTTTATGCTTTGATTTGGACTTCTAGCCTCCAAACCATGAAACAATAAATTCCTGATATTAAGCCAACAGTTTGTGTGGTATTTGTCATAGCCTGGCAAACTAAAACATAGCCCAAACTTGTAAATATAAATCCATGGGGAACCCACATTAACTGTTACAGATTCATGTACCTAAGTGAATCAACAAAGGAAATAAGGAAATATTATGAACAACCTTTACTGCTTTGCTCCTCTCTTCTTATGTCTAGTTTATCTTGGGAGATTCTACTTGAATTTATAGAATAGATGAAACTAAAAGAGATATGAACAATTATTTCAAATCCAGATTCCAAATATCCACAGTGGGTTACCCATTTCCAAGAGCAATTGTGCTGAAGGAATTGTATAGTGATTTAGATGTATGGAGCAGCCCAACATGGGACCAGGAAGGCAGATGCAGAATGCCTTATATGTGAACAGTTTTTAAAATATTTTCCACAGTGTTGCCCCCCCCAAATGACTCCTATGACTTGTCTGTCTACACAATACACCAGGAGAAGTCTCATCTGCATCCTGTATACTTTAAGATTAATTTTTATTAAAACCCAGGTATGTGTTTAGATGGGGACAAGAAACAGAATTTCACAAATAACAAGACACAGACATCTGCATTTTCCAAGAGTATGTACTGCGATTATAGTTCTTTCATGTTTTCCCTGGGCTGTACTTTAAACAGTCAAAGTCTTATAGTTCCTCTGAGATCAAGGCTGATTTTTCCATTTCAAAGATGCCTAATGGAACAGAGACAAGCCTTTCTAGCCACATATCATCAAACCCAGAGATTATCTCCAGCAAATCAATCACCCAGAAGCATCTGTCAGTGAAAGGGAACAGAGACATTATGAAAAGAAAATTTAAAAAAAAGAAGATAAATATATTAAAATTGGACTAGGACAATAAAAGAATAATGTGGTCTTTTCATCCATTGGTCAATAGAAATGTGCACTGAAAGGGTTGAGAAGAATGGTAAATATCTTCAAGTTATGGAAGAATGGGAGTGAACAACACATTCTTGACTTATGAGAATTGCAAGTGGATTGATGACACAAGAGCAAAAAGGCTAAAACAGCTTCAATCTCCCTCTCAGCGTGGAGGGCCCTGATAGAGGGAAGACAGTATCGAGTGATCCAGAGGGGAAGGAAGAAATAAAGTTGTCATTTATGTGAGATCTAGGGTTGAAAACTGAAGTAACAAGTAACAAGTTTGTTAAAACTGGCCTTGTGGCTTAGTTTCCTAGGACTGTCCTAATGATGTATCACAAACTGGGTACCTTAAAACAATAGTAATTGATTGTCTGGAAGTTCCGGAGGCCAAAAGTTAGAAATCAAAGTGTTAGCAGAGTTATACGCCCACTGAAACTTGTAGAGGATAGTCCTTTCTTGCCTCTTCTTAACTTCTGGTGGTGGCACTTCAATCTCTGCCTCAGGTATCACATGACTTTATTCTCTCTCCTGTTTCTGTGTCTAAATTTCCCCTTCTTGTAAGTACACCAGTTATAATGTATTAGAGTCCATCTTAATTCACTTTGGCCTCGTCTTAACTACTCACATCTTCAAAGACCCTATTTTCAAATACTGCCACATTTACTAGATTGGGGGCTAGGACTTGAATGGATCCTTTGGAGGGAGGAGGGGCACAATTCAGCCCATAACAACTTGCTAAAGCAAATTTTATGAAAAAAAGGTAGTGAAAGTTCCAGAAATTGATTTAACAACTTCTAAACTGGTTTACTTATCTTATTTATCTATTAATTTAGACACAAGTTCAGAAAAAATATTTTGCTTTGATTTATGTTGTAACATCACTGTTGCACTATTAAGATGTTTATTTATGCTATAAATTTATGTTACACTATTAATATTTCTAGTGATGTTTTGAATAAGAGGACCTCTAAATGCCTGCTTAGCAAGATTTCAGAACAGTCACAGGCCATTTAATATTATGTATATACAGCCATTATATACATATACATATACATATATTATGTATATATAAGCCATTCTCTCATTCTTAATAAGAGTGTTTATTAGTGTTATGTTCCCTCCTCTATCAGTGTATACTGGGTGTGCTGGTACCTGGTGGGGGTTGAGTAAGGCATCAACTGGGGATAGATAATTTGTTAATTTAATTTGTGGGTACTTCGCAATAGAAGAAGATATCTAAATCTCTTATGGAAGTATTACAACAGTCCAGATTTTGTGATTAGATAGAAGACAAAGCTCTTGTGGGGTCAGAAAGGCAAGATATGGGGGAATGTATTTTTCATGTATAAAGGACAGTAAATAAAATATGTGAAGCAGAAGTGTGGACTGCTACCACCTGTATAGACAGCATTTTTATTTTAAAATATTGGCTTCCTATTCCCAAGGGAAAAATTTCTCTTCCTGGCCTCAGGTCTGACCATATGATTTGCTCTGACTAGTGAAATATGCGGAGACATTAAGTCTGGTGCCTCTGCTCAGAGGATGAAGAGCCAGCATGTAGTTTACCATTGGGAGCATATATCGAAGTGTCAATTTTAAGCCTCCATCAGCAATGGCCCCTGAGTAAGAAACTATAAGCAGAGGCTCCTTGCTGACTCTATTTAGTCATATTGCACATGAAAAGAATAATCTTTGTTTTGTAAACCAGTGAGGTTTTTGGCTTATCTGTACTGCAGCAGTATCTTTTATATACTATTCAATTAAAAAATGTGATACAGATATCTTTGATCTACCATAAACTAAACAGTTTATCCGAATCATTTTTCATAGATAGCATCAGGCAATCTAGGTCTTGAAGACCAAAAACAATGATGGAAGCCATAAAATCAGAGGAGTTAATCAGTGAATTAAAGGCAATGAATCACATGAAGAAGAAAGCTTTCAAAACCATTAGAGTTTGGGGAACAGAGATATATAATCTAGAAAATAATGCTAGAGATTAAATGAGACAAAACAATATAAACAGAAATCCAAAATGCCAATTTTTTATCTTGCATTTACAAATACTTTTAGTCAAAACACCCTGGAAAATTCTCATAGGTTTGTGCAAAAGTTTGTCAAGTGTCAATCAGGGATCTTTCAATTTGAAAAATGCCTCAGTTTCAAGAAGGAAATATCCCAAATGTCCAATACATTGAGCAAAAGTTTTGCTCCTATGTACATAGAAACTTTCACTCTTTGTGTCTAGGAGCAAGTGATAATCTTTGAGCCATAAGATTGGAGAAGTAAGGCTGGAAAGTAAGATGAATAAATCTGACTCTTCATGAAGCTTGGTGTAGTAAAAACAGCACAAGTTTGGATGCAAGAAATATTTGAATTTGAATTAAAGCCCCCAAACTGTCAACTAATATGCTAAACTTTTGAAGAAAAACAGCTGATTAGGACCTTTTTCTTGGAATTCATAAAGCTATATGCTTCTTTTATAACTACTTTAGATATTCTTGGGGATTATGATCTTAAAGTTTTTATTTCATGAAATTATAAAGAAAATTATATTTAGTATAAGAAGCATGTGTCCTTGTGTAGTGATGCATTTAATTCCAGAGTACCTATGGGAAAATGCCAGGAATTTAATTGTCAGTATTCCAGTTCAAGGATATTTTGCTTTATTTGCCTAATCTCCTAACAATAAGGAGTAGGTATCTTTAAAGAAATATTTTCAGGTCTGTGTAGCTATCTATTAATTAAAGGATAAGCTTTAGCTTTGTGTAGAAGAAGCAATATATTGTCATTGAAATAAAATTGAATCCATTCCATTTAATTTTTGTTTCATTCAGTGAATCCTGTGAATATATCTTGGTACAGAAATAAAATGGATTCATTTTATTTATTCATTTATTCTGTTGAAATAAAGTCCTCTTTTCTCTGATGAGAACCAAGGATCGGGCAGCCAGCCCAAGAGTACCACAGTCTTCAGAGAGAAAACACAGCTTTGATTTGGACATTTTCCTCTTCAAAATCAAGGGCAAATCAATTCCAATTATTTAAGCTGAACCATTTCAAGTAGTTGCATGAAAACTAAAAAATGTATATATTAAGAAAATAAGAATGATACCATTTTTGCTTACTTCTCAGTTAATGGGGAGAGTATAATAACAAACATGAATGATTGTATATACACATGTAATATACACGTTATGTCTAAATAAAGCTGAAATGTGAAAAAGCTCATCTCTTTGGTTATCTGAATTTGTGATTGAGATGAAGGTAAAAGATTTTAAAAAATCCACTGCAAAAGACTGAGATTCCCAAAAGTTTCAAATTCTAATTGCTGAAGTAGTTTATCCATATAGGTATTTATTAAAGCAGAGAAGCAAATCCCAGAAGCATGTAATTGCAGAGAAAACCTGCAGCTCAAAATAAGATCCAAATAATTCTCAAAGAAAGAGAGAAGCAAAAAGATTCAAGCTCAAAAGGCCCAGCTGAGGTTTTGAACAAATAATCTACTTGGAGCATTTTATAACATTTCTAGCAACAGACTGTCTGGTTTTATTTCTATTGAAGGTGTTTATTATCTTTTTTGCAAATTTTGCAGTAATATCCCCATGCAGCACAGACTTTCTGGGAACAGCTGAATATCAATATATAAAACAAGGTGAAATGTTAGTGTTGATTTTGATAAGTTTTACTTTTATATCCAATACATACTTGGAATTTTAGAAAACAATTCTTAAAGTTGAGGATTTAAATGAAGACATTCTAAGAAGATAACTTGTTTAAATGCTGTATCAATGCAGACTATGGCCTTAGTTAATAGCTATGGTAGATTGCAAATGTAGCCACAAGCCTTCATCCTTTCCTGTGTATATACCCTTTGAAGCTCCTCCTTTTAAGAGACAGAATTTATATTTCTCCATCCCTTGAATCTGAGCTGGACTTGTTACTAGCTGTGTTAGTTTGGAAGCTGCCAGAATACCAGAACTGGAACAGCTTTTATAAAGGGTAATTTAATAAGTAACAAGTTTACAGTTCTGAGGAAGTGAAAATGTCCCAATTAAGGCGCCAATAGAGGTTACCTTCACTAAAGAGAAGCTAATAGGTCTGAAACATGTCTGTCTGCTGGGAAGTCACATGTCTGGTATCTGCTGGTCCTTTACTCCTGGGCTCTGTTGCTTTCAATTTCTGTCCAAATAGGGGTTCCTCACTTTGCTTCTCTGGGGCTGGCTTTCATCTTTTGGTTTCCCTTGGTTTTCTCTTGGTTTGTTTAAAATCTCATGGCAATGTCTGCTGGGATCCAAGCATCTCCAAACATCTGTATCTCTGTTCTCTACATGTCCACATTTGTGTCCGCTCTGCTGTGAAGTATCTGTTGACACTGAGGCCTCTGTTGTTTCTATCAGCTCTGTCATTTCTGACTCTCTCCACAATGTTTCCTCTTTTAAAGGATTCCAGTAAATTAATCAAGACCCACATGGAATGGGTGGAGCCACATCTCCACCCAATCAAAAGTTAATACCCACAATTAGTTGGAGTTATGCAAATGCTCAAAAAATGATCATGGTGATGGATATACAACTATGTGATGATATTGTGAGCCATTGATTATATACCATCTATGGTATGTTTTTATGTCAAGAATACATGTTTGTATGTCAAGTATTTTACAATAAAAATATTAAAAAAAAGTTAATCCCCACAATTTGGCACACTACGTCTCTGTGGAGATAATCTAATCAAAAGATTCCAACCTACAGTATTGAATTAGGATTAAAAGAAATGGCTGTCTCCACAAGACTGAATCAAGATTAAAACTTGGCTTTTCTGGGGTACATAACAAATTCAAACCAGCACATTAGCCTTGGATTGTAGAATAGCTATGGTAGAGATACATGTGCCAATTCCCAGGCTAGACCTCCAATGGCTTTATGTACTTCTCTCTCTTTTGAAATTTACCTCCACCATGAGCAAAAGCATTTAACTTGTTGGATGAAGAGAGATATGAGGCCCTTTCATCCTTTTCCCCATAGCTGACCACCAGCCCACAAATAGATATTTTAATTACAACTTTGACTAGCCATGTCCCCCTCCCCTTTCTCTTGTTCATCAACTCACCACAGACATGTGAGCAAGCCCAGGTAAGATCAAACAAGACTGGTCTAGATCAGGAGAAATGTTCAGCATACCCGTATACTGCTCTTGTGAGCAGTATTAAATGACTATTAATTAGCCACTAAGTTTTGGGGTATTTTGTTGCATTTTTTTGGGCTAGACAGCTAGTACTGGAACAATTTATTCTTTTAAGAATTTTTTCTTTTGCTTATTTTCACTTGTGGATTGAATTAATTTTTTTTGTTTTGTTTTAACTAATCTAATACACACCATGTCTACCTGTTTAAATAGCTTTCTGTAGTATTACTTAGGACTTATGGCTTTCTGTGTGTAGTAATCCCTTTTTCTAGAGATGGAATGTATATTCAGTCACCAGATATTTTCTATGTGATTGATTAATTTCTGTTACATGTACATGCAGACACATACACACGCACAAATGCAAACATGCAAGTAAAATGATAAATGGTACATTTTAGTAAAATATTACTAAAATCAAATTTTGAATGAAAATGGTCTCTATTTTGGATCTTTATACTACTTTCTTTCACTGCCAATTTACAACCAAGACTCTCTTTAATCTCGTTACTATGCACTGTAGTTCTTAACAAAATTCACTGCACATACTTCATGTGCTGGTTTGAAAGGAAGTATGCCCCCTAGAAAAGCCATGTTTTAATCAAAATCTCATTTTGTAAAGGTAGAATAATCTCTATTCAATACTGTATGTTTGAAACTGTAATCAGATCATCTCCCTGGATGATGTGATTTAGTCAAGAATAGTTGTTAAACTGGATTAGGGGACGACATGTCTCCACCCATTTGGGTGGGTTTTGATTGCTTTATTGGAGCCCTATAAATGAGGAAACATTTTGGAGAATAGGAGATTCAGAGATAGCAGAGAATGCTGCAGCACCACGAAGCAGAGAGTCTACCAGCCAGCGACCTTTGGAGTAGAAGAAGGAAAACACCTCCCGGGGAGCTTCATGAAATCAGAAGCCAGGAGAGAAAATAGCAGATGATGCCTTGCTTGCCATGTGCCCTTCCAACCAAGAGAGAAACTGACTGTGTTCGCCATGTGCCTTTTCAGATGAGAGAGAAACCCTGAACTTTATCGGCCTTCTTGAACCAAGGTATCTTTCCCCGGATGCCTTAAATTGGACATTTTTATAGACTTGTTTTGATTGGGACATTTTCTCAGCCTTAGAACTGTAAACTAGCAACTCTTTTGGAAAATTTCCCTTTTCAAAAGTCATTCCGTTTCTGGTATATTGCATTCCAGCAGCTAGCAAACTAGAATAATTCAATTCAGCCAGTGTGGGTTTTTTCCTGAATGAATTCAGTTCACAGAAAATTGAAGAGAAGGAATCAATGATAGTTTGAAGCTGCTATGCATGCCAGAAAAGACCATGTTCTTCTAATCTTTTCCTGTGAGTGCAAACTTATTGTTGATGGTACCTTTCTATTTGGTTCTTTCAACTGAGATGTGATCCACCTCATTCAAGGTGGGTCTTAATTCCATTATCAGAGGTCTTTATAAGAGATGAATTCAGAGAAAATCCCCACAGAAGCTAAGAGATGACCCACAAGACCTCAGTGAGGATGCCAGTGGAACCAGAAGCTGAAAGTAAGAGCAAAAGAAGAATGGACATCAGCTTTGTGCCTTCCCATGTGAAAGAGGTGTCCCAGATGCCAGCAGCATGTCTTCAGAATCCAGATATTCTCCTGGACTGCTGATACCTTGAGTTGGACATTTTCATGGTCCATGAACTGTAAATTGTAAGTCAACAAATTCCCACTGTAAAAGCCAAACCATTTCTGGCAAATTGAATTCTGGCAGCTTTAGTAAACTAAAACAGATTTTGGTACTGGAAAGTGGGTGCTGTTATTTGTAAATACCAAAAATGCTGGAATGGCTTTATAAATGGGTAAGGGGAGAGCTGGAAGAATTTTGAGATGCTTTATAGAAAAGGCCTAGCCTGCTTTGAAAATACCATTGGTTGAAATATGGATGCTAAAGGTACTTCCAATGATGCCTTACATGGAAATGAAGAATCTGTCATTGTGAATAGGAGGAAAGGAGATCCTTGTTTTAAAGTGCATGGAATTTGGCAAAATTGAGTCCTGATGTAAGATGAAATGCAGAATTTGGAAGTGAAGAGCTTGGATGTTTAGCCAAAAAGATTTCCAAATTAAATGTGCCTGACTTTTCTTTGCACCTTATAGAAAAATGTGAGAGGAAAGGGAAAAGCTGAGAACTGAGCAAAGAAACCAGAAATTGAAGGTTTGAAAAATTCTGAGTTTCTGAAAATTAAGTTCCCAGAGAATAGAGCCCTATGTGAGGATTTAACTGAACATGGATCTAGTCAACCATTTCAGTACAAGTCAGGATTGAAAATGGAGTTATACAGAAAGGATTTATGGAAAGAATTATTGTCTGAGAGTTGGGACCCCAGAGTGCTGTATGCAAAACTGACAGTTTTTTTGTGAGATCTGTATGAACATAACCACTGCCAGTCTGGATTAAAAGGGAGAAAAAAGGGACAGATTGAAGGAGGAATGACTTCAAAGTCATAACCATGGAAGCTAAGGTCTGGAGCAAAGAAGTCTCAGGCCAGAAGAGTGGGCCCACCCATGAAAGTGGAGAGGGTGAGGTTGTCCCAGAGCTTGCAGAGGGTGGACCCCTTGTTCAAGAAGAGTGCTGTAGCCCCAGATTTCAGAGAAGGTGGAGCACATTCTCCAGTGATTGGGGAGAGTCTGGCTGCCATCCCACTGTTCTGAAAGGTATGAGCCTGTGCTCCAAAGATGGAAGAGAGTCTGGACACCACCCAAATGATTGAAGATCGTTGGGCCTAAATTTCAACTGCCTCCCTGATACTTGAAGATGATGGAGTGTAGAGCATGACCATCTCCCCTATGTTTGAATATGTTGGAGCCCTCACTCCAGTGTTTGGCAAGAGCAAGATTGTTTTGCAAGCCTTGGAAAGGGTGGGGCTGCTGCTCTATCAAGCCCTGAAGACAAAATATCTTTCCATTAATGCCTATCAGACTTGGAAATCTAATGAAGTATATTTTGCAGGTTTTAGGAACTATTTGGGTCCAGTGACTCATTTTCATCCCAATATCTCCTTATAGCAATGAGGACATTCATTCAATGACTGTATCTTAGAAGCATATAACTTTTTCTCAGATTCACAGGTCTATGGCCGGAGGGGAACTTCTCCCCAGGACAGACCACACCTGTAACTGATTTGATAAGACTTTTTACTTAGTACTGATACTGAAATGTTTTAAGCTTCTTATGATATTGTAATGGAGTGAATGCATTTTTCTCAGGGAAATAACATGTCTTTTTGTGGTCCAGAGGGTGAAGTGTGATAGTTTGAAGCTGTTTTGTACTCCAGAAAAGACCATGCTCTTTTAATCCATCCTTGTGGGTGCAGACATATTTTTGATGGGACCTTTTGATTAGATTATTTCAATTGAGAAATAAAGGTGGGTCATAATCCCATTTCTGGAGGACTTTATAAGAGATGAATTTAGAGAAAATACCTGGAGAAGCTAAGAGAGGAGCCACAGAAGCTCAGAGAAGAAGTCATTAGAACCAAAAGCTGAAAGCAACAGAAACCAGGAGTGAAGGATCAGCAGATAATGGCCACATGCCTTCCAATGTGACATAGGTGTACCAGAGGCCAGGAGCCTGTCTTCAGAGTACAGGTATCATCCTATCAATGCCTTGAGTTAGACATTTTCACAGTGCACTGGTTTGAAAAGATTATGTTCCCTAGAAAACTCATGTTTTAATCCTGATCTATCTTGTGGAGGTAGGCATTTTTTAATCCCTATTCAACATTGTAGGTTGGAAACCTGATTATATCATCTCCACAGAGATGTGATGAACCCAATTGTGGATATTAACTTTTTATTACAGAGAACTATGACTCTACCCATTCCACATGAGTCTTGATTAGTTTGCTGCAATCCTTTAAATAGGAAACATTTTTGGAGAGAGAGCCACAAGAACCATGAGAGCCCAAGCAGCCATATTGAGACCTTTGGAGATGAAGAAGGAATGTGCCTCCAGGGGAGCTTGATGAAACCAAGAAGCTTGGAGAGAAAGCTAGCAGATGTCATCATGTTTGCCATGTGCCTTTTCAGTTGAGAAAGAAACCCTGAACATCATCAGCCTTCTTGAACCAAGGTATCTTTCCTTGGATGACTTAGCTTGAACATTTCTATAATCTTGCTTTAATTTGGACATTTTCACAGCTTTAGAACTGTAAATTTGCAACTTATTAAATCTCTCTTTTTAAAAGTTGTTCCATTTCTGATGTATCGCATTTAGGCAGCTAGCAACCTAGAACCCCAGCCTAAGAACTGTAAATTGTAAGTTAATCAATTCCCATTGTAAAAACCAACCCATTTCTGGCATATTACCTTCCAGTAGCTTTAGTACTCCAAAGCAGAATGTGATTCTCTTTTGTTTTTATCCTCCAAATATTTCACCAGTACTATGAATATAGTAAGAACTTAATAAAGTATGCTCTTGAATGTATAAATATATGAAAGCTAATGGAATGACTCACAGAAATGGTGATGCAAGCAGATAAGAAGGATAAATACTATTTATTAACACCCCCTCTGAAGTAGAAGATAGTGGGCATATGCCCCCTTCCCCATCTTGAATCTGTATTTCTTTTCATTCATTTAAATTTTAACCTAGTAAAGTCCCATGATTTTATTTACAATTCCTTCTTGTCTCTCCAATTTAATGTTTGCAGCTAAAATCATATTTGAATCACTTGATTTCTAGTGATTTGGTTATCTTGGAGCTCAAACCTTAGGATTGTTCCACTAATCAGGTGCTCCAACCATATACACCCTGCTCTCCATTAATAAGCTTTTTGGGCACTCAAGGTTGGGGTGGGTCTTGATTCTTCTGCCATTGATTTTATATGCTTTGTTTCTAAGTAAATGTTAAATTAAAAGTCTAGAAATTCAAATCCCTATTGTACTACTTTGACCATACATTTTAAACTCTCCCTTTATTCTTGTTTAGAACGCCTCTTCTCTCCTGATGCTGGAGTCCCCACTTCCCTGTTCTAGTCTGTTAGGTTTTGGAGTGCAATATACCAGACACGGAATGGCTTTTTAAAAAGGGGAATTTATTAAGTTGCAGGTTTACAGTTCTAAAGCCATGAAAATGTTCAAATTAAGGAAAGGCTATAAAAATGTCCAAATTAAGGCATCCACAGAAAAATACTTTGGCTCAGGAAGGCTGCTGATAGTTGGGGTTTCTCTCTCAGCTGGAAAGGCACATAGCAACATCTGCTACCTCCCTCTCCATGCTTCTTCAGTGGCTTCCCCAGGGCTCTGTTTGTTCTGTTGGCTTTGTTGGTTCTGGTGGCTCTAACACTTTTTCAAGTGGTTCCCCCTTAACAGGTTCCAGTAAGCCACCCCATCTTGAATGGGTAGAATACCTCTCCAGGGAGGCCATCTAATCAAGAGTTACCATCTACAATTAGTGAGTCACATCTCCATGGAAATAATCAAAAAGGTCCCACACAGCAATATTGAATGAGGATTAAAGGACATGATTTTTCCGGGGTACATCATAGCTTCAAACCAGCACATCCCCCAAATGTAACCTTCTTGGATGGCTTTTACCACTGTGCCTATCACTGGGGCACCAAAAAATATTCCTTTTGATTATTTGTCATTGCCTATATTTCTAAATTGATGGTACTTATCACTTAGAATAATACAAATAGAGTTTACACTCATTTCCTAGAACTCTTCTTTGACTTTCTTTCCTTGTAGAAGAGTATTAGGATCAAGTTCACCATGTGTCTTGGAACACCACACAATAGTCATAGGTTACTGCACTGAGCACTAAATCAAATTTCTTCTAGTTCAGTGTTGTCAATCAAGTGCTTTGGTGAAATGTTTTGCAAATGGACATTTATGTGCATGTAATTTATTTGGTAGTGCCTTTGGGAACAAAAGAGTAAGAGAGGTGTTGAACCAGAATCGTGAAGAGGGATAAGTTGATCTACAGAGTAGTTGAAAGAGAGGTTCTGGACAAACCCGCAGAGGGTTCTCAAACTTAGATGACCCTTCAGATATGTCCTATTTAAGCCCCACAGAAGTTCTTCTTCCCATCAATCAAGGTGAGGAGATCTTGATCTCTTCATGATTGAAAGACAAAAATTAATCCTAAGCCAAAGCCAAATCTAACCTAAGCAAGCTGATGTGGAAAACTAACTCAATGCCCCCCAATCCTCAATCTACTCTGCCACTTTGTTATGCAAAATAGCTGTCTTTGTAGGTTCTGTTTTGTTTTTATGACTAAAATACTTAAGTCAGAAGGCTGAGGAGGCAAAAATAGGGTAATATGGTCTATAAACAGCATATCTAGTCTCAAATTATTTCTTCAATATTTTTTAGCAAATGTTTCAATTTAGATATTAAATTAGATTTACAGAAATTGTTTCAGAGTAGAGAGTTGCCCTGTATCCCTCACTCAGTCTTCCTAGTGTCCTCATCTTACATGAGTTACTATGACATATTTATCACAACTGATAAACCAATATTAGTGAAGTTATATTAGGTAAACTCTACACTTATGTGATTCTGAATTCACTAGCTTTCTCCTAATGACTCTGTTCTGATCCAGGATCCCATCCAGGCTATGTCATCACACTTAGTTTTCATATCACCTTATTCCTTTCTGGTCTGTCACAGTTTCTCAATTTCTTAGATGATTTTCATGACTTTAACAGTTTTGAGGAGTACTGGTAAACTATACTGTAAACTCTCCCTCAGTTTGCTTTTTTTCCTGATGTTTTCCTCACTGACATTTTGGACTTTAGGGATGAATAGCTCAGAGGGGAAGTAACCTTCTTTTCATATCCTGTCAGGTGTAGACGCCATCAATAGGACTAACCACTGCTGATGTTAACTACTTGTCTGAAACAGTGTTTACATTTCTCCACTGTAGCATCATTCTTTCTCCTTTCCCTCTATTAGCTTTTAGAATTAGGTTACCAAGTAGAGCTCCCTTCAAGTAGGGGTAGTGATAAAGCTGATACTTAAAATCTTTTTTTTTTTTTAATCTCTAAAACTTTTATACTACCTCTTCTCTGCTTATGTCAAAGGGAAGTCCAGTTTTTATTCAGTAAATTCTACTCAGAAACTTAAGAAAAAAATAGGCAAAATAACTTGGTGATTTTTATAAAAGAACATTTTCCACAGAATCCAGAATAAATAAGCAGGTATGTGTTGTTTCTCTCTCCAAGAATTTTATCCCTTGAACATTAGACACTTTATAGCACTCACTAAACAATCAGTAGCTTATATGCCTTTGGTAGAAATCACCCGTGGGATGAGATGCACAAGTTCAATATCCCAAGCTATTAATGACCTCATCAAAGGACTATATTCCCCCAACAGAATGAGAATAGTTAAGCAAGCACTGACAGAGCAACATTTCGACTCAAGTAGGATAGAGGAGGGTTTTGTTTGAGCTTTCATTATACTTTAACTGAATGCTAAATAAATTGATAAATATTTTAATTGGCTGAGGCCTGACTTTTCTTTGTATCAATAGTTCAGGCTGTTATCAGAAAGAAGACCTCAAAATGTGAATTTTCTAATCTCCTAATTTGTCTAATTGAAGAAGATAATTTTATTGGTTTTGGAGAAATCAGAATAATCTTGGTGGGTTGATTTCAAAATTCAAATGGTCAATAGCAAACAATCCATGTCACTTATTAAGCAAATTTGATTAGCAAAAATGCAATGCTTAATTAACAGATTCTGAGAGGCTCAGCTCAAACCAAATATGATAGCTCCCAAAATTATAGCAAATGATTCCTGTTTATAATCTCAGTATAAAGGTAATAGCCCTGTAAATGGTGACTAGAACATGGAAGTGCACCTGATACAATGACACAAACTACAATTGGTCTTGTGGCCCAACGCCTTAAACTCAGCTCATTAGAGACAATGATGTCTAATACATCAATTAGATTACCTCTAAGATAGGGTAAAAATGAAATAAAAGAGAGAATCAAAATTTCTGTAACTAGAGGGAGAAGAAATGCAAAATAAAGTAGAGAGAGAAGCATTGAGTCATATTTATGATGAAGAACCAGCATGAAGATAAATGAACTCCATCCAGTGAGGCAATATTATGATTATTCAGTCCTTTAATATGATCATATGATTTCAGTTTCCTCCAGGATATATTGTGTTCAATGCCATCTCAGTGTGATGCTATTCCTGATCTGTCATTTCCTTGTTTCCATACTTCAACTTCTATTGATTATATGATAACTGACCTTTGCAACAAAACAAACCAAAAATATAAATCCCCAACAATTTATAAAGGACCGCTTTACAAAGCATCATTTTTTGGCTTTTTTCTGATCAAAGATTATGAAAAGGATACTAGAATTTTGAAATGCATGCCATAATCACCTTTGCCTTATTCTTTAGCACAGGATGCTGATGTTTCAAAGAAGTATTTACCATGGTTGAAAATCAATGTAGATCTGCTATGTGAAGAAGTCTTAGACTTCCTACAGAATCACATATGGGAAGAAGGCTGTCTTGCTGCTGCAGGGAGGACACAGATGAATTATCTCATCTTCGAGGAGAAACTATTAACCTTATTCCTGCAAGTCTGAAGTTTGAAGAATGTTAATAACAACCAAGTTACTAAAGGTCCCTCATAAATTTAACTTAAGACAATTTATTCCAAGGACCTGCTACAACCTGACTGAGGAGCATCTTATATTAGAAAACAATCAATCACTATTCTTCCCATCCTTAGGTATTTCTAGGCCAACTTTGGTTTAAACTAAATCATGGATTCTTCAGTTATCAATTAACCACATCTTTATCAAGATACTTTATGTTATGTTTGTTCTCATCAATAAAGGAAAAGCCATGTGCTGGTTTGAATCTGTAATATACCCCAGAATAGCCTATGTTCTTTTAATCTAATCTTGGGGGCAGACCTATTGTTAGGTGGGACTTCTTGATTAGGTTGCTTTTGTGGAGATGTGACCCCACCCATTCTAGATGGGTTTTAATCTATTGGCTGGAGTCTTTTAAGGACGTGCCATTTTGGAAGGAGCTCAGAGCCCATACAGAGAGTGGAGAGATGAAACTAGAGAAAGACACAGAGGGAGAGAGACACTCAAGAGATGATGAAAGGAGACCCTTAGGACACAGAGAGCTCAGAGAGGTGTCCTTGGAGAAGCTAGCAAGGACCCACAGATGCTCAGAGAGAAAGCTACTGGAAACTGAAGCTGAGAGCAACAGAACACAGAAGAAATGCCTGACAAACATTTTCATATGCAATCCCATGTAACAGAGAAATCCTAGATGACATCAGTCATTCTTAAGAGTCAAGGTTATCTAGATGCTTGAATTTGGACATTTTCATGGCCTTAGAATTGTAACTTTTAACTTAATAAATCTCCATACATAAAAGCCAATTCATTTCCATTATATTACATTCCAACAGCTTTAGCAAACTGAAAACATTTTGGTATCAAAGAAGTGAGGTGCTGCTGAATTTGCAAATATCATATTTGTTGGAATGGTTTTTTAAATGGATAAGGGGAAGATTCTGAGAAATTGTAAGGAACTGAGTAGGAAAGGCCTAGAATGTTTTGAAGAAATGTGCACTCTAAAGATGCTTTCAATGAGGCCTTAGACAGAAATGATGAATGTGTTGTTACAAACTGGAAGGAAGGTGACCCTTGTTTTAAAGTGGCAGTTCCTGATATCAGATGGAAAGAAGAATTTGAAAGCACTGGGTATGGATATGTAGCTGAAGAGATTTCCAAATTAAATGTGGAAAGTACTGTTTGGCTTCTCTTTGAAACTTATAGTAAAAGGTGAGAGGAAAGGGACTAGCTGATAAATGAATCCTGGGAAAAAAGAAACTTGATATTGATAGTTCAGAAAATTCTGAGCTTTTGGAAAATGAGCCCCAGGGAATAGTGCCCCCTGTGAGGATTTAACCAAACATGGAAACAATCAGCCATTTAACCACAAGTCAGGACTGGAAATGGAGTCATCTAGAAAGGATTTCTGGAAAGTTCTACTGCCTGATGGTTTTGAAGTTTGTATATCGCATGCCAAGCAAAACAATTTCTTTGTAAGATCTGTATGAATGGAACCACAAAATTTCTATACAAAAAGGACACAAAAGGGGCAAATTTAAGGAGAATGACTTCAAAGGCATAATCCTGAAAGTTAAGGTCAGAAGTCAAGAAATCTGGGGCCAGGTATGTGTACTCACCCATGCACTTGAGCAGGGTTAGTTTGTTCTGGAGGCAGGGGGCAGGCCTTCAGCCTCGATGTTTAAGAGGAATTTTGGTTCCCTAGGCCTTAGAGAGGGTAGAGCACATTCCCCAGGCATTGAGGAGAGCCAGGTCACCACCCCATTGCTCTGAAGAGGTTGAGCATGTGCACTGGAGATGACAGAGTGTCTGGGTGTTGTCCAGATGCTTGGGGAGGATGAAGCCAAGAATAAGGTTGCCTCCCCAATGCTTGGATATCCTAAAGCCTTCACTCCAGTATTCAGGTCCTTGGAGAGGGTGGTACTACCATTTTCTCAAGAACTGAGAATAAAATATCATTCTATCAATGACTATAAGACTTTGAAATCTAATTGAGTGTTCCTTATAGGGTTTGGAAAGTTTTTGGGAACTTTGACCCCCATTTTCCTTCCAATTTCTCCCTGTGGGAATGGGAACATTTATCCTATGACTGCCCCTCCTCTGTATATTGGAAGCAGATAACTTGTTTTGAGTTTTATGTGTCCACAGTTGGAGGATAACTTTGCCTTAAGACATCTAATGCCAGTAGCTGATTTTGATAAGACAGTCTACTATTTTTGACTTGGTATTGTATTTGTATTGTTACTGAAATGGTTTAAGGCATTTGTGATATTGTGATGGAGTGAATGTAATTTATATTTGGGAAGAACATTTATTTTTGTGGTCCAGAGGTGGAGTGTGCTGGTTTGAATCTGTTATGTACCCTAGAAAAGCCTATGATTTTTTAATTCAATCTTATGAGGGCAGATCTATTGTTGGGTGGGACTTTTTGATTAGGTTTTTTCAACAGAGATGTGATCCCACCTATTCAAGGTCAGTTTAATCCATTAGCTAGAGTCCCTCAAGGGGGACACATCTTGCAAAAAGCATAGGGATTTAAAAGAACCTAAGAAGAAAATATCCCAGAAGCCATAAGGAATCACAGGAGTTGTGAGAGTCACTTTGAAAGTAACCCAGGAGAGAATAGCCTGTAGAAAATGTCGTGCAACTTTCATGTGACTTTCATGTGACAGAGGAACCCTGAATGCAATTGGCCTTTCTTCAAAGTACTGGTATGAGGTTACTGTGTACCCCATTTCCTAGTCTAATCTTGTGAGGGCAGAACTATTGTTTAAGGTGGAAATTTTGACTGGGTTATTTCCATGGTGTTGTGACATGTCTAATTATGTGTGTGGCTTTTTGATTACATGGCTGTGACTCCACTCATTCTCGATTAGTTTACTGAACTCTTTTAAAAGGGGAAATGTTCTGTAGAAATCTCAGATGAGGATGCTTGGAGAACAGTTGCTTCAGAGCCAACACAGGTTCAAACATTTGGAGTGCTGACAGAGAGAGCAGATGCCTATACAGAGTTGTTTGGAGATACACAGCCCAGCAGACACCACCATGTGCCTTCCAATGTGATGGTAGTAAGACAGAACCCAGAGCTGTATCCCAGAGGAGCTAAGTGAAAGGCCATAGATGTTTTTAGAGGAAACCACTGGCTTTAGAAGCTGGAAGTTGTTTGAAACAAGAAGCCAAAGCATCATCAGATGCCAACCACATGACTTTCAAGCTGACAAAAGTATTCCAGACCTATTGGTCTTTTCTGAGACAAGGTAACTTCTCTGGATTTCTTAGTCAGACATTTTTTATGGCTTAAGAACTGTAAGATTGTAATTTTTAAAATTCCCTTTTTAAAGGGCATTCCATTTCAGATGTATTGCATTCTGGCAGCTTTAACAAACTAAAACAGATTTTGGTATTAGAGAAGTGGGGTACTGCAATTTACAAATACCAAACATGTTGGAACATTTTTTTTTAATGGATAACAGGAAGATTCTGGAGGATCTTAATAGAGAAGACCTAGCATGCTTTAAAGAGACTCTTGGTAGTTACCTCCAATGAGGCTTAGACAGAAATGATGAAGATAACATTGCAAACTGGAAGGAAGGTGATATTTATGGATGGAAGGCAGAATTTGAGAGTGATGAACTTGGATATTTAGCAGAAGATATTTTCAAACTAAATGTGAAAAAAATCAGTCTAGTTTCTCCTTGCAGCTTATAGTAAAATATGACAGGAAAGAAATAAGTTGAGAACTGAATTTTGGATGCAAAGAACACAGAAATTGATGGTCTGGAAAATTCTGGGCTCTGAGGAAATAAGACCATAGAGGCTAGAGCCTCATGTGAGTATTTAACCAAACATGGAACAGGCCAGCCATTTCAGAAAAGGCCAAGATTAGAGATGGAGTTCTCTAGAAAGGATTTGTGGAAGTACTGTTGTCTGATGGTTATGATCCCTATGTACTGCATGGAAATCCAACAAATTTCTTGTGAAGTCTGTATGAATAAAACCACTCCCAGTCTGAACTAAAAGGAACAGAAAAGGGACAGGTGAAGAAAAAATAACTTCAGAGTTACATACATGGAAGCTAAGGTCTGGAGTCAAGAAAACTTGGTCCTGGAGAGTGGACCCACCAATCTACATAGGAAGAATGAGTTTGCACCAGAAGCAGAGGGCAGGCCTTCCACCTTGATGTTTTGTGCCCTAGTCCTTAGAGAGGACATATAAACTGGGGATGCTGATTTCCCCCTTGTTCTGGAGGATTTGAGCTTCTGCCCTGGAGATGGCATAGATCCTGGATGCAGCCCTGATGCTTAGAGCCAAAATCAAGATTATCCCCTCAATGCAACCCTCAATCCAGCATTTGGAGAGAAGAAGGATTTGCATAGGCCCTTGCAAAGAGTAGGACAGTTGCTTTTTAAATGACTCTCAACTTTGAAATCCAATAGAGCTTGCCTTGCAGGCTTTCAAAACTATTTTGGTCTGGTGATCCCCATTTACTTTTCCGTTTATACCTATGGCAATGGAAACATGTATCCTATGATCTGTTCTTCCCTTGTGTATTGGCAGAAGATAACTTGTTCTGAGTATTACAGGTACAGAGTCAGAGCTGAATTTTGCTTTAGGACAGACTGTGCCTGTAACTGACCTTGATGAGATTTTGTGCTGTTTTGAATTGGTATTGTATTGTTACTGAAATGGTTTAAGGCTTTTGTAAAATTGTGATGGACTGAATGTATTCTGTATATAGAACGAGCATGTCTTTTGGGGGTCCAGAAGTTCGAATGTGCTTGTTTGAGTTCATTATGTACCCCAGGAAAGCAATGTTTTCTTTCCTAATCCAATCTTGTGGGAGCACACCTATTGTTTATGGTGGAAACTTTGATGGGATTGTTTCCAGGGAGATGTGACACACCCAGTTGTAAGTTTAGCCTTTTGTTTGGATTACTCCCATGGAAGTGTGGCACACCCAATTGTGGGTATGGCTTTTTGATTAGATGAAGATGTGATTCCACTCATTCAAGGAAAGAGTGGAAATCTTTAAAGGGGAAATATTTTTTATAAAACTCAAATGCAGATGTTTGGAGAACAGTTGCTTCAAAGCCAACACAGGCGTAAACATTTGGAGATACCTGGAATGCCAATAGAGAGAGCAGAAGCCCAGAGAGGGACATTTGGGGATGCAGAATGGAGCA
The DNA here is from genome assembly GCA_004026745.1 of Myrmecophaga tridactyla. NCBI lineage: Eukaryota > Metazoa > Chordata > Mammalia > Pilosa > Myrmecophagidae > Myrmecophaga > Myrmecophaga tridactyla. The sequence continues at coordinate 57,718 of PVIY010000570.1, read as the reverse complement.
GACATAAAAACCATACACATTCCCATGAGATGGTAAGCAAGATAGAACCCAGAGTTGTATCCCAGAGGAGCCAAGTGAAGGCCCGCAGACACTTAGAGTGGAAACCACTGACATCAGAAGCTGGAAGCTATTTGAAAAAAGAAGCCAAAGCACCAGCAGATGCCAGCCAGCAATGTGCCCTCCCAGATGACAGAGGCATTTTGGACCCATCAGCCTTTCTTGAGTCAAATTATCTTTCTCTGGAGGTCTTAGTTGGACATTTTTATGGTCTTACAACTGTAGACTTGTAAGTCAATTCCCTCTTTTTTTTTTTTTAATTTGCATGGACAGGCACTGGGAATTGAACCCAGGCCTCTGGCATGGACAGGCAGAGAATCTTGCCGCTGAGCTACAGTTGTACTACCTGATAAATTCCCTTTTTTTAAATCTATTTCTGGTATATTGCATTCTAGCAGCTTTAGCAAACCTGAAACAAACCATATGAAGAATTCTTCAGTACTAACTGCTGAATATTATGCTGTTTCTAAGGATAAAATTTTAGATATCACCATCTGATAGAATTTATTAGCAATATGCATTGTTCTTATATTGAAGTAATTCTTGGTTCACATTTAATTTATACATTCATTATGTTAGTCTCAAACTTCAATGATGACTTTTGTTTCAGGGATACAGTATGTTATAAGGGGTTAGGAACACAGGTTTAAATTTGACTTAATAGAGTTCAACTCCTAATCTTGTGCTTACTACCCATGTGGGACTGGGAAGTCCTTTACCCTTTCTAGGCATCATATTTTCCATCTACAAAGTGAGGATAACAACAATTCTTTTATCAGATGGTTCTTGTGAAAATCAATTGATATAATACCTAGAAAATATATAAATAGCTCAGGACATTAGTACCTGTTTAGTGTTAAAGTTTCTACTTCTACTTAAACGTACACATTGTTCACAACCAATTATGCTTTTTGGGTAAAGGTAAGGTAAGAATATAAATGTTATCTATAGGAATAAAGAGAAAAAAGGAAGAATGATGAAAAGAAGACATCAGGAGGGAGTTTGGTGGCAGAAATGGCACTCAGAAAGCTTCTGAGGAACAACAGTCTTACAGAGTGATGTGAATTGAGTGGGACAGAATTCAAGAGGCCATGAGAAGTGCTGAAAAACTAAGAGGATACAGTAGTTACTGCAGTTTTGAGGTTGACAGATTGTGGAAATGAATTAGGATTAGTCAGAGTTCTTTTTTTATGATTGCACTTTGGTTATCTTTTTTTTTTTCCTTTATGCTCTGGTAGAAGTAGGAAACTGGGAATAAAGCTAGATATGAAAGCACAGTGGTCAGTATCTTCAAGAAAACTTAGACAATAACAACTTGAACACTTTAGAGGAATAGGTTAATAAATCCAGCTACAATGTTAAAATAATTGTGCATTGAATTTCTGAGCCTTTTTCTCTCATTCCACCTTTTAAATATGCCAATTAATTAATAGGTAAGTTAGAATAAAGGAAGAGAAAATGTGGCAGTTGAGACATGTAAGTCTGAAATAGTACAAACTATATCAATCTCCTCTAAATGGTAGATATGGAAATTAATCTTACTAATTGGTCACAGGGGTACTATTTTCAATGTATCCTAAAGTATAGGTCCACTTCAGTTTGCTCCAGTGTATATCCCTTTCTCACTAGGAATAATGGTATGGAAACCCCAAATCTAGGTAGCACTGGTTCAAAAGATACAGCAAAATTAGAAATGGATATCAAAAGTAAGTGGTCATACATCAAGCTTTAGTCAATTTAAATGATGATACATTTTAATTCAAAGATTACTATGCATACAGCATTCATGAGTATGTGTGGCATTGTTAAAAAGAGCAGTAGCAGAAAGAATTAAGAAACATACAGTAGAAAAATGTGAATATGAGAATGGGCTTTTACTGTAAGATTCAAAACTAAACCAAACTGTGTCAAAACTACCAAAACATTTGAAAGTTTATAGCTTTATTTATCATATTATAAATTCTTTAGATTATCATATAGCTAAGAAGTAGGAATTCCAGTACTGTTATATTAAAACTAATTGTAACAACATTTCCAGTTTAAAAAGAAGAAAGAAAGTTGAATAGTTTAAAAACGTTAAAAATTTCAATCAGAATTTATGGGTTTAAGCAAATTTTCATGTATCAGGTAATTGTACGTTACTAGGTGTTTTGTGCAACTATATTTCTCAGCTATCCTTTCAACATCTTTATTCAGGTTGTTGAACTTTATTCAACTTTTAGAAAGCGCATGCTGCTTCTAACATTACTTCATGTCTCTGCAAATATGAATTATTTGTAATTGATGTTAAACCCACAAAATAATTCGGTGCTTAAAGATTTCCTAGTTATAAGACATAACAAAAAAAGAAGATGGTTTGGTCTATAAATTCTTATTTCTCTTTTCATTTAATATTCTCAATGGAGATTCTCAATATTACTTCTGTCTCATGTGAGGAAATACCTTGGAGAAAAATAGTTTTTCTTGTCTTGGATGAAGTTATAGTCATACAAATGCATGATTTACACCCACTGCTTCAGGAAAATACCCAATTTCTGCTTCCCTGTTCCACCACATTCACACTGAGGCCATACTCACTGCAGGCTGCTCCATCTGCAAACTACACATGATAAGGATACTAATGCATGTAAGGAAGGGAATTCTCCAATGGAAAACTTTGACTTGAGAAATCCTTATTGGTCTGATCAAACATTTCTTGCAACTGTGCTGTAGTCCAAGACACTACCAACCCAACTCTCCTTTCTTCCTTACTCTTTTTCACAGGCCTCAGACCTGCCACTCTGATTGTTCTTGTTTTCTCTGGTTATATTAGAGAAAACAATATTCTCACCAATATTCTTCCCATACATTTACCCCTCCCCCCTTGCATGTCTAATCCCAGTTTGAATTCTGCCTCTTGTTGGAACCAAACTAGAATGCAATTTTCCATTTATCAGTCTTAACTGATACCAGCTGGGATGAGAAATCATGCCTTAATATTCCTCTAGATGAACAAAAGGAAAACTAACTGTTTAATATATTGAATTGCTCATACATGTTATAATTATTGAGGTCCCACTATCTATTAGATGTGGACCCAATCTATAAAACAGCAACTTCAGCTAATTCATGTTTGGAATTCTTAGCATGGCAAAAATTTTCAACTCTATGTCAGAAGTATTTCTAATTATAAAAAAAAATCTCAACATCATTTTAAATGTAATTTTTAAAATTTATCTGTATATATGTGGGTCATTATGTGTAAAAACTGAGATCCTTAGGTAGGGGTGTGACCTATTTAGTTACTCATTACCTTGGTTACCTGTCCTGAGTAGCAGATTCATGTTCAGCAGTGTCTCTTATTTTTACATCAAGATAACTTCTAAACAGTTCCTTTAGCATTCCTTTATAACAGGAGTTGGGAATTAACTTATTTCCCCCAAAAAGCACATTCATGTCCCTATCCCTGCTCCTGTGGGTATGGACCCACAGTAAACGTGAGCTATTCAAGATGTGACTTCAGTTAAATTGTGGCCCATCTGAATGAGGTTGGGTTTTAATCTGGATTACTGGAGTCCTTTATAAACAGAATGAAATTCAAATGGAGAGAGAAGTCAAAGGCAACCAGAAACCAGAAATCAACAGAACCAGGAGAAAAAAGACAAAGACATTGCTATATGTATTGTTATGGGACAGAAAAGTCAGGAACCCCAAGTATTTCTGACCAGCCAGAAGATACCAACCTCAGGAGGAAGCAAACCTTCTAGCTCCAAGCCACAAGCCGACAAATTCCTGTTGTTAAGTCAATTTATGTATGACATTTATTTTAGCAGTTGGAAAACTAAAACAGCATGGTTTATCATCCTGAGCACTACTGATATTTTGGGACAGACTATACATTGTTGTGGGGACTATTCTATACTTTACAGGACATTTGACAGCATCTTGGGCCTGTACCCACTAGATGCAAGAAGCAACCTGCCAGTCAGTCATGACAATCAAAAATGTCTCAAATGTTACCAGATATTCCCTGAGGAGCCAAATTCATCTGGTTTGAAAACTATTTCTTTTAAAAGGAATCCATGAAGACCAATGAATTGTTAGTTAAGAATGAATGAAGCAGATATATAAAATAATTGTTTACTAAATAGTTAAATACAGTATAAGAAAATGTATGTGTGTATAAACACAAGCAGATACAGGAACGTGTGTATGTTTGTGCACGTATAAGCAAAATGATAGAAAGAGTGATTATATTATGTGTGATTACATTATGTGTCTAAATGGAAATAAACATCAGAAACACAGTGTAATCAGTCAATCAGCCTATTAGTACTTATAAACACACACGCATTTATACACACACCACCTATGGTTTAGGGAAATGTATGCACCTTCTTTGACTCAAGTCTGCTTTTTATGTTACAATGATTCCGTGTTATGCTCTTGATTTTGTCCTCTTTTCAAATTATGAGCTGAAATCTTAATTGAGCTCTTATTTGTATCAAGAAGAATTATCAATTGATAATTCTGCCTTTCTGTTTGTATTTGTTCAAGGTTCGGAATTTTAAATACAGATTTTTTTTTTTATCAACTAAAAAAATCTTTCTGGAGAACCATAACTCAATCTCTGCCTCTGCCACATGGCACCTCTCTCCCCATCTGTCTTTTCCTACTGTGTCCAAATTTCTTCCACTTCTAAGGTCCATCCTGATTTGGTTTGGCCTCATTTTAACTGATAGTATTTTCAAAATTCTATTTACAAATGGGTTCACATCCAAAGACCCAAGGATTAGGACTTGAACATGTCTATGTACAGGACATGATACAATCCATAACAGTAACAGAGGGCTTCAACCAATTAAATGTCTCTGTTCACATTGTTCAAAAAGCAATATAAACACTTCTCTAGGTGATGCATACATATGTGCATTTTACATTCTTTCCTTTATTGAATGATGAGAGTCAAGGTCAGATTTGTGGGGTGAAATCTCAAAATCAATTAACTAGAACAGGTAACCATATTTTTTCAGTTCATTAATAAATAAAAAGAGCTTTCTATCTTTATTTCTCTCTAACGTATACACAGAGTCATACATTCATACATATACCCCTATGACAGCTTAATTGAAAAACAAAACAAAACCCTTCCTCAACATACCAGGAGTCAATACCAATGTAGCTTTGGCCCATTACCTCCAGGTATATGTTTGTGCTTATGGTGAAGAATGATATGAAGCCATGAAAGATCACTCAATAAATACAATTCTTTTTTTAAAAAGTGTATTTTGAGGGCGGACCATGGTGGCTTAGCAGGCAAGAATGCTCGCCTGCCATGCCAGAGGACCTGGGTTCGATTCCCAGTGCCTGCCTATGTAAAAAAAAAAAAAAAAAAAGTGTATTTTGAAAATATGCTTGCTAGTTTCAGAATCGGACCAAAATGTACTACAATCCTTTCAACTAGATTTAAAACTAAACAGAATAAATAAATAAATAAATAAACAAAATTAATAGAAAGTTAATCAGAAAATGTAGCTACTATCCTACTTCTTATAGTTTCCCACCCCAAGCCATTCTATCATTACAATTTGTTTTCTCTTTCTTTGTTAGTTATTACAATTTAAATATATAAAAAATTATGCTTTAATAATAATATGTACATACTTGCACTTTAAAATAGACTGACAAAGTAGAAATAAATAATTTTTTGAAAGGATGGAAATTTCATAATTAGATCACCACAATTATAAAAACGATTTCATTCAAATCACCAGTTGATGCATTCTTAAAACTGAGTGCCTTTGACCTAGAGAGTTGTCAAGATCAAGTCACATTTCTCAGAGTTAGCTAAGAATGATTTTGAAAAATAACTTGTGAAAGGCACTGGTCAGGGACCATAGAATAATTCATGAGCTTGCACCATCTGTTACAAATCATAAGCATATTTATTATCAGATTTCCATTATCTCTTTAAAAATGTCTCCAAAGTGTTGTGTGAGACCTCAAAGAAATCATTTAGTGAAGGACATATTCCTGACTATAGTTCTGTAGATATGTGTAGTATTACTCAGTTATCAAGTGACCTTTGGCTACCAGAAAGAAAGCTTTACCTGAGCAATCATCAGTAGTGTATCAGCCTATTATTTCCATCCCCAATTTTTCCTGAATAATTCTCATCACATTGGCCATAATGCACAGCTTTTTTTTTTAGATTCCATTAGGATGATAAGGAGCAGTTATTCCTTACAGGCAAAACATGCCAAAGGAGAATGTGTAAGTGTAGCAAACACAGAGGAAAAAATATATATATTTGCACTCAATCAAGTTTGGCAGAAATTATCAGACCATTCCTAACTAGCATATTCTAATCTAAGTAGAAATTAAGCATGATTTTGTAGTTCATCCAACTGTAATAAAAAATTTCATATGAGTATGCTGTCAGCATGAAAACAGTTTAAATAAATCAGATTAATTTGAGGAAAGAAGGATTTAAACCTATTTTATCAAACACATGACATATTTTTTTTACTGCAGAAATAAAATAAAATATCATTTGTTTACCAATAAATTTATACAGGTTTTCTACCATTCGAGAAGAAGATTTTCAAAGAAATTAATCTGCTCTTTTAAAGCTTGCTACATTGAGGACTTGCAGAAATGCACTGTTTTATTAGAAAGACGATATCTCCAAAAAGAATGACTGAAGCTTTTTAATACCAAAATCTTCCCTTAAATTTATATAGTCTTTCACTAAAGCACATAGCCTAGGACAAAGCCTAGAATGTGAATTCTTCTCACTGGTACTTTTATGGGTTAATTTTTTGCTTAATGTCTGTAAAACATATCTACATGCAGTTTCTCATATACAGCTTCTGTCTTTCCGGATTGAAGTTGCAGTTTGTCTTTGCACACAACTTCCCTCAGTGAGGGGGCCACTTTGGTAAGCTCATTGAAGCATGTAGTGGTAATTCTTAGGAAACCCTTAATTGGTAGCTGGAGGAAAATATGACACTTATTGTGATTGCCTAACCTGGCCTTGGGCAGCATAACACATTCAGGTGTCAAGAGTAGTTTTTTTTGTGCCCTGAAAGGAAGTAATGTTTTTTTAAAATCAATTCATTCAGGGGCAAAAAAAAAAAAAACCCTAAAAAACTAAAAAGGAGGCTGTAATCCAGAGATAGCAGGCAGCAAGGCCTCATTTCTCTCTCTGGATTTGAGGGATAAATATTACACTCCAAGTGGTGACAAAATGCTTGAATTGAACTGACTCCTGAAAATTCATGGGTTGACACTTAAAAAAAATAGGGATAGGTGAAGGACGTAGAGGGCATAATGGGGCCAAAGCCAGAAAAGAATTCTGTTGGAAGAGAAATAGTGAAACTGGTATGCCTGTTTGAAGCTGTTATATACCCAATAAAAGCCATGCCCTTTTTCCTGACGCAATCTTGTGGGGACAGCCATGTTTCCTTTAATCCTGATTCAATATTGTGGGGTAGAAACTTTGATTGGATTGTTTCCATGGAGATATGACACAACAAATTGTTGGTATGACATTTTGATTGATGGAGATGAGACTCCACCAATTCCAGGTGGGTCTTAATTAGTTTACCGGCAACTGTAAACTTGCCACTTAATAAATTCCCTTTTTAAAAGCTACTCCATTTCTGGTATATTTCATTCCAGCAACATTTAACAAACTAAAACACTTAGTACCTACTTTGTTTTTTTTCCATTTTGTTTTTATTTATTTACTTTTGGCATTATAGTTTCATTTCAATATTCCAAGCTTTCAGTAAGGTATTTGTTTCAGTTTGTTAAAGCTGTTGGAATGCAATATACCAAAAATGGAATGGCTTTTAGAAAAGGAATCTACTGAGTTGCAAGTTTACCATTCTACAACCATGAAAATGTCAAAATTAAGGCATCTACAAGAGGTTACCTTCACTCAGGAAAGGCTGATACCATCTGGAACACCTCTGTCAAGCCGGGAAGGCACCTGGCTGCCATCTGCTTGTCTCTTGTTCCTAGGCTCTGTTGCTTTCAGCCTTTGTTTCCTGTGGGGGTTCCCCATTTGGCTTCTCAAGATCTGGGTTTCATCTTTTGGCTTCTTTTGCCTCTCTCCAGGTTCTAGCTTGGTTAGCATCTCATGGGAAGGCACATGATGTTGTCTGTTGGTCCCTGCATCCCCAAACATCTGCATCTTGTGTTGGCTCTGTAGCTTCTTTCTGCTTTTCCAAAATGGGTCACTCTTAATGTACTCTACTAAGGAGATTAAGATCCACTTAGAATGGACAGATTTAAGTGGGCCACATCTCCATGGAAACAAATTAATAAAAAAAAATCCAAAAATATTGAATGAGGATTAAAGAACGTGGCTTTTCTAGGGTACACAACAGTTTCAAATTGGCATAGTATTTTAATTTATTTTTGTTTTACACTCTATACACTATTCTTGGCTTTTTTTATGAACAGAATGTTAATGTGTGTTTGTGGTTGGGAGAACATTAAGAGTTGATGATTCAAGCTATGATTTTTCTTGTAACACACTAGTATGTGTAGAGGACCATTGCCTAGGGAAATGGCTTTAAAGAAGTGAAAATGAGCCTCAGAGAATCCTAGGGTAAGAGTGTCAAACAAGGGATGACAAGCAATGAGTTAGGATGGATTCATTGGAGATATAAACATTCCTCAAAATTAACAACTCTGGAACCTTGTAAAAGGCAGAGATTTACAACTGTCACTCAGGGAGATAAAGCAAATATGTTCAATATGGGAATCTGGGCACTCAGTTTTGACTTGTTAGATGTTAAAGGTGGACAGAAGAGACAAACTCAGGCAGACATGTATTCCCCGAGCTCTCCTATCAGTTGCCAGAATTTCCCAGAAACAAATGCCACAAGGAGGCCCCTGTTCTTGCTGAGATCACTGTGTTGAAGTAATTATAAAGTTTACTTTTTTCATATTCCAGTTTGTTTTATTACACATGCACTTATCTTAAATTACATCTTACTTGGATTAAGATCATAATGGAAGAATATAAGCTTGAAAAATGTAAATCATAAATACAAAGTATTAGATTGAAATTTTGTTCAGATTTGAACTGCAGTACTGTGTTTGTTTTGCTTTGCCTTCTTTTGTTTCCTTGACTGTGAGGAGGGATCAAAGTCAGTGAATTAAACTGTGTATCTGGATTCACACTGAAAGGATTGTCAGGTTAGAAAGCATCATCAGCTATACATAAGCGATCTCTTTTGATTTAGACAAAACTCCTATGATTGCATTGATATCTATCTATCTATCTATATTATATTTGTAATTCTCTGATCTGCTTTATGGTTTAGACAGGCAGCTTATGGTAGTGACCTAGAGCTATGTACCCCAGAACAAACCATTTTTAAACTTAATTCATTCTTCTTGGTGTAGGCCCATTGTAAATAAGAACTCTTCAAGATAATACATCAGTAATGTATAGCCAAAATGAATCAGGTTGGGCTTTAATCCAGATTCTGCAGTCCTTTATAAGCAGAGGATTTTAAAAATGCCTGACAGATTTTTTTTTAAAGCCATGAGAAGGAGCCAGAAGTAACAGAACCCCAAGAATCCACCAGTGCACTGCACTGTAACAGAAGAGCTATGAGCCAAAGATTGCTAACAGCCAGCCCCAGAACTCCACATTCTTCTGGTAGAAAGCATTGCCTTGATGACTTCTTGATTTTCCTGTTCTCAAAACCATGAGTCAATAAATTCCTGTGTTTTAAGCCAACACATTGTAAGGTATTTGCTTTGACGGCTAAGAAACTAAAACACTTCGGTTCAAGCCCTGATCCCTTTTTGTTTATTATTCCCAGGAGGCCACAGATCCTTTGGCACTGACAAGAAACTCTGAAATAAAATAAGGAAACAATTGAAACCTGGGAATAATCTTCCTGACGTCAAATCACCTTTTACGGTGATAATATCTTGTACACTATTACAAAAACAAATAGGTTTAATTCCTAGGCACACAAGTTATAACTTCTATTTGGTCTCAATGCATGTTGAACCACCCCAAAAAGGAAGTTATCTATGGCTTCTGTTGTTTAACAAAATATTAACACACTCAGGCATTTGAAGTAAGTGAAAATACTTTTGGGAGGGAACTATAAGTACTCTTCCAAATCATTGATAAGATTTTAGCAGTGCTGTAAAGTCTTTTAATAATTTTTAATTAGGATGGCAATCATTATGATAAGCACTATATATTATATCAGAGTACATCTTGAATATGACTTTTTATATAAACTGGATTTTCTCAATGCTTGAAATAATTAAGTCATGTCATGTGAAAAATTGAAAGGCTTTTTTTTTTAATTTATGAAAAACAATTATAGAATCACAAGAAGTCACAAAAATGATACACAGGGGCTCTTTTTATCACTCACTATTTCCCCCAATGGTCTGATCTTATCTAGTTATGGTACATTATCAAAAGCAGTTAATGGAGCTGGCACAATGCAGGTATAGAGTGTGATGACAGTCTATCACTTGTAGTCTTGTGTAAAACCTAAACAATCAAGATATAATCACAGCAAAGACCTTTCTCTTACTTCTTGTTTCTCATTTATAGCCACAGACATTTACATCACGACTCCACCCTTAATCCCTAGCTGTCACTAATCTGCCTTCCAGCTCTATAATTTTGTCACTCGAAAAATTTCATATAAATGTAATCAACAAATGAGTCTTGTTGACATAGCCTCCTTTTCACTCAACATAATGCCCTCGAGATTCTTCCAAGTTGATGTAGAATATTGATACAACAGCTTGGAAGGATGTCCTTTTTACTGATAAGTAATTGGGCCATAAGTTATTTTATATCAAAGTTAATTACTCTCTTTCTCTTGTATATATTATTGTCTTCTGGCCTGAACCCAAACTATCTGAATAAGAACATTATACACACAAACACGCACATGCATATGCACACTCATCTTGCACATATATGCGCACACACTTGCACATATGCATACACACCATATGCATTATTTTTAATCTGCTTTGGTTTCATTTTGCTTTAAAATGCTTATACTTTAATTCCTTCTGATAGCATGCCTCCTTTACCTTAATAACAAACTGTGGCCTTACCTGGTCTTGTATTATATAGAATAATTCTCCATCCCTTCAATAGCTACTCTGAAATCGCCCTACTGTCCATAATATATATAACTGTCTTGGGATGTGTTAGCCTGCTAAGGAAGAAGAAGAACTATCCCCTGGCTAATGTATACATTCATGACATAGAAGAGTAGTTATGAATCTGGTCTCTGCAATGCTAGCCAAGTGGAGTGAAATATAAACTTGTATAAGGAATATCTTATTAATGTGGGAATGCATTCCTTTGATACAGGATTTTAAAATGTGGCAAACACATTTTAAGCATGTGCAGTACTAACATGTCCTAGGATGGCTCATAAAACTTGAAAAATTTGACGATTCACACTACTTGAAATGAAAATGCCACAACTGGAGACACTGAAGGAGGGGTTGAATAATTCTGAGAAGTGGATTAAGAAACCCACTGGTTGACTGTGATCCATGGGAGGACCAAGGGGACATTCTGTTCACCAAAGCAGTAAGGAATCATGGTGAGAGGGACATTAGAATTGCTGAGAATTTCAAAAGTGGCTGTTCTCTATAGGGATGATGATAGAAAATAATATTACAAAATTACAAAAAGTTTTGTGATAGCAATGGGATAATGGGATACCAAAATGATAGAAATCAAGTGATAGTGTTTACTAACATGAAACATGTTGATTGTGAATATCTTGGCATGCAGGAATGGAGAGCCAGCCAAGGTTCTTATCCACAAAAATTTATGAAGATGTCTAGTAAAGCATAGTATTCCTCAAAGAAAGATAGATGGGCTGCTAACAAAAGAATTCCTTAATCAAAATGTATGTAGATTAATGTGGTAGACAGAAAAAGGACCCTGAAAAATATCAGGTCATAATCCCTAGAATCTGTGTATGTTATCTTACATAATAACAGAGACTTTGCACATGTGCCGAAGTTAAGGATTTTGAAATTGGGGGATTATCCTGATTTTTCCAGGTGATACCTAAATGTAATCACACGTGTCCCTAAAAGAGGAAACAGAGGGAGATATTACTACAGAAGAGAGGAGGTTATGTGATGACCTCAACACAGAGAGAGAAATTTGAAGATGCTACATTGAAGTCTTTGAAGATGGAAGAAGGAACCATGAGCCAAGTAAGGCAAGGAGTATTGCCCTGGGATCTAGAAAAGACATGCAGACAATTCTCTCCTAGATCCTCTAGAGGAGCCAAGGCCTTGCTGACACTTTCATTTCAGCCTAGTGATACTGATTTAGGATTACTGCCCTCCAGAAATGTCAGAGAATACATTTGTGTCATCTTAAGCCATCAAGTTGGTGGTAATTTGTTAGAGCAACCATAGAAAACTAATAATACAAATGATCAGAAGGCTGAAGATACTCACAAGGACAAAAATGTCACAATTCCATGTTCAGTTTGTAAATCTAAGCCAGCAATATGATTCACAGTAACTTGTGAAAATAGGGCATTTTCCAGGACATAGTACATACCTTAAATCATGAATCATCATATGTTGTTGTGTTTGTAATAGGTAAAATACATTCCTCTAGGGAAAAAGGGTGAAAAGGGAGAGAACCACTTTACATTGCTTTTAGTGACATATGGGTAATTTGTTCTTTTTGTAGGTCCAGATTTTTAGTCCCTAGAAGAAGAATGATCCCACCAGGAAACACAACAAGAGAACTATTGAATTTTCATTTGCAGCTGATAAACAGAAGTCTCCTTAGGCCCCCAAAATTAGCAGGTTAGTAAAGAGTCATCATATTGGTGAAAGTAATTAACTTTCATCTCCAAGAAAAGTTAAGGATGGTCTTCTGTAGTGCATAAGAGGAAGAAATATGTTTGTCATTCAAGTGTCATACAGGGGCATTTCAAGGTGCTTCCTTCTCAGGTTTAGACAAACACAGGAGAAGAGATTGCTAACCAGGGATTGAACTCCCTCAATATTGAGGACTTGGATTGCCCCACGAGGCAAGCCTAAGTGAGCAGAGGTGCTAGGCAAGGGTAAGAGGAAACTTGAATGTTGTTAATAAACGGATGACGATATGTTTTCAACATCAATTAGAACAGAAAAGACTTTAGTTCTTTCTACTTAAAACAGAATCCTGGACAAGCTCAGATGTGCTAACTTATTAAAAGATACAAGTGGATCTGAGTGTGAAGGGAAAGACTATAGTGGATATTCTGGTTCTTTGACCAGATACCCTCCCCAAGGAGGACGCACTTAAACTCCAGTTGCTGAGATTATCAGCTATTGCTGGCTCATAAGCCACATGTCTCACTGGGAATTGCTCTTCTCCAAAGGAAACAGCCTCACTCAAGGTGACATCCCTCGCAAAGTAGCCTCAGCCAATGTCTGGCTGATGTGGTACTGGAAAGGTTCAGCATTCTGTCTCAAATTGGGTCAAATTCTAAGGGCCATCACAGCTCCAGAGCACCCTATAATATTGGCTGTGTCCTCATTTGGAAACTACATTGCAAGTTGCCTTCTTCCTCTGCCCAGTTCTTCCTGTCTTATTCACTTTCTAACAGATGTAACTCCCAAGAGCACTTGCCAGTAAACCCAACCTAAGGGAGCCTAATTTACAACACAAAGGCATAGCCTTATTTATTTTTATGCATGTGTGTGTGTACTCTAAATAAATAATATATGTATTAAATGCAAATATATATATATAATTCAAAACATAAACCATATATGTGCCAAATATAAATATACACAAATGCATATATATTCTAAATATTCAATATGTGTGTACTAAACACACACAAAACTCTAATATTTATTTCTCATGGTCCCAAATAAATCTTCTTATGAACTGTGTTACTACATTTTATGGTATGATAAAGGCAATTTACCAATTTTTAAAGCAAAAATTTCAAGCTCAATTATACAGATCAATCTGATTTCTAATTTAAAAGGTACTCCAAAAGGTGCTTGTTGATAAAATCTATTTTCAGATAGTTTGTTCCATGTATTTCTAAATAAAATACAGATAACCTAATATTAACACATAATACATTTTTTTGAAGAAGAAATTGTAATTGTTGTAATGTTGTAATATACATACAACATAACATTTCCTATTTTAACCACTTCTTAGTATACATTCAGTAGTGTTAATTACATTCACAAAATTGCACTACCATCAACACTATCCATCACTAAAACATTTCCAACATCCCAAACAGAAACTCTGTACCCATCAAACATTAACTTCCTATTCCCCACCCCTAACCCTACCCCTAGTATTCTGTAGTCATATTTCTATCTCTGGTAGTTTGTGTATTCTTTTAGTTATTTCATATAATGGAATAATATGATATTTGTTCTCTTGTATCTGGCATATTTTACTCAGAATCAAGTCTTCAAGGTTCATCCATGTTGCAACATGTATCAGAACTTCATTTCTTTTTGTGATTGAACAATATTCCATTATATATATATATATGTATATATGCCACATTTGTTAATCCACTCATCTGTTATAGACACATGAGTTGCTTCTACTATTCACTATTGTGAATAATGTTGCTATCAACATTAGTGTGCAAATATCTGTTTGGGTCCCTGCTTTCAGTTTTTCTGGGTTTATACCAAGAAATAGAATTATTGGGTCATATGGTAATTCTATATTTAACTTTCTGAGGAACTGCCAAACTGTTTTCCACAGTACCTGCACCATTTCACATTCTTACCAACAATGTATGAGGGTTCTTAGTTCTCCACATCCTCTCCAAGGTGTGTGTGTGTGTGTGTGTGTGTGTGTTAACAGTAGCCATTCTAGTGGAGGTGAAATGCTATCTCAATGATATTTTGATTTGCATTCCTTTAATGGTAATGATGTTGAGCATCTTTTCATTTAATTATTGGCCATTGGTATATCTTTGACAACTCAACAGCAAAAGAGGAACTACCTAATTAAAAAGCAGTCCAAAGACTTGAATGCACATATTATGGAGCTCTAATGAGGTGTTTCACACCCCTCGAATATCAAACATACAGTTACTATACACTTTTTAAAAGTTTTTTAAATGTTTTTTACTATACACTTTTAGTACTATACCTTTTCAAAATGTTTTTCTATGATTTCTTTTTAGTAATTATTTTTCAAAAGTACAATAGATGTTAAAAAATAAAAAAAAATCGGCCCTTTTCTTCCTGAAATGTCTGTGGCACCATACTTTTTTTAAGTGAAATTCAAGTACCAGGAAGAAAAATAAATTAACTTCCAAAATCCTGCTTAAAGACATACTTTAGATGATTATTTTAAAATCTTTTAAATCAGAATTGTCAAATAAATGGATTATGGTTTTTAATATCTCAGTATTATTTAATTTTTTCCTTGATAAAAATAACAAGAAACAGAGAATAGGGGGCTTTTTGTTGAAATGAAAATCTTAAATGTGTTTTTTTTTTGTTTTTTGGACCAGACCAACTATTGGTTATCAAGAGCAAACTTAGAGTACTTGTAAAAGATGTTAGTTGCCTAAGTCAGCAAATGCAGACTGTCATGTTTTCTGAAGAGGCCTTTTGAATGACACTCCATTTGAAATGGCAATTCAAAGCTTCTAGAAATGGTCCAGCCTAAATGGTACATTTTGGAGCATCATTCCAGAGTTTGACTCCTTGAAAGATCCTTCCCTTGGGTGAAGAGAGTTCTGAAATTTCTTCACAGACTAAATCTGAATGTCCTTTAAGAATTCTAGAACTTACTGTTTAACTCTCTCAATAAGATTATTGTAAACATAACACTTTAGGATGCTCCTAATTTTGCATATACAGTACCAGATGCATTTTGTCCTCTATGAGATGACTCACCATCTATTGAAATCTCCAGATCTCAAGTTTTACATGCTCTTATGAGGTAAAGACATTGTAGCCCATCTAGGACATGTGTTTAGAATAAAGACATCTAAAACAATGAGATTCCTATGACTATCCTATAAAATGTATAAATTTACTTTAATACCTATGCAGCATGCCAAAAGGCCTATCACTGCTATTATTATATAGATTATATATACTATCTAGTATATACTATTACCATATATGTGTAAGAGCATATTCAAATAAAAATATATGTTAATTATCCATGATGAAAAGAGAGAAAATCACCACTTCCCTTCCCTTTACTTATGGTATTCTTTAGAAATCTTGTAATAGTAAATCTTTTTTCTGCCCCTTTGAGATGTATGTAAATCTCTTTAAAAGCTATTTAGTCTTTTGCTAGCTTTACAACCCAGGGATATCTTTCTGTAGGTCTTGGGAATCATCTTTCTGAAATGTAAACATCAAGGATTTAAGTACCCTTTCTCTCCCCACTCTCATGGGAGTTTAATCTAGGGCCCTGGCTCCAAGTTATAACTATCTACCTGTCACAGAAATATGAGTTTTATTATTTCTTTCAATAAATATAATTAATGAACACAAAGACCATCCCAACTATCAGGTGAATTTAAGATGAGCTATGGTGCTGTCAAGTCCTCTAGTTATCCTTTATCTTGAGAGCATGTATATAACAAGACGTCTCTGATAAGCTATATATATAAAGGTGAGATTTCTTTCATTATTTCCAATCTCTTTAGTAGATTGAGTGGGATGAATCTACTCAATTCTGTTCTAGTGCTTATTCAATAATGAACTTTTTTTTTATTATTCTAAATTCCTGGGGAGGTTTTCTGGGTTGGGAAATATTTTTTTTTTTAATTTTATTCCCCATATGTACACAGTAGCACAATATATGCATTTATGTGTGTATGTGTATATGTGTGTATATATATGTGTGTATATATATATATATACATGTACACTCACATGTATAACATATTTCATTCACACATTTGTTCAGTTTTATAGATTCAATAAATACTTAGTGAACTATTGACATGAAATCTTAACATAAAATCTAGGCACTTATTTAGTGTGTAAAGACTATGATTGCACTGATATGATTAGGTGAATATTTATTAAGCATCTTCAAAGTACAAAACACTGAACAGAAAGTAGGAATAAAGTAATTGTTTTGGTTTGTTAAAGCTGCTAGAATGTAATATACTAGAAATGGATTAGTCTTTTACAAAAGAGATTTATTAGGTTACAAATTTACAGTTCTAAGGCCATGAAAATGTCCAAACTAAGCACCAACAGGAGGATACCTTCTTGGAGGAAAGGCAGGCCCACTTCTGTCAGTGGGGAAGTCATGTGCTGGCATTTGAGGTGCCTTGTTCCTGGTTTGTTGCTTCCAGCTTCTGATTCCAGTGACTTCCTCACCATGTGTCAGTGGGACCTCACTTAATTCTCTGGGGCAAACTCTGGATTTCATCGCTTAGCTTAGCATCTCCAAATGTCTGTGTTTGATTTAATCTCTCTGCTCTTTGTGTCGGTTCTCCAGCAGCTCCAAATATCTTTGTGTCTAAGTGTCTTCTCCCAGTATTGGCTCTGCAAACCATCTGTGCTTTTGCAAAATGTCTCCCCTTTTAAAGGACCCCAGTTAATGAATTAAAACCTACCTTGAATTGGCAGGGACACATTTCTATGGAAACAATATAATAAAAAATTCCACCCTAACAATAGGTCTGCCCACACAAGCTTGGATTAGGATTAAAAGAACATGACTCTTCTGGAGTACATCACAGTTTCAAACCAGCACATTAATGAAAAGTACAAATTCCCTGCCATTTTAGAGCTTACATTCTAGTAGGAAAAAGATAGGAGTAAACAAGCAAACACATAAATAATTTTCAAGGAAAATTATAAGGAAAACAGAGCAAGTAAGTGCTAGAGAGGGAAGGGAAAAAAGTTTTAGAAAAGGTGGTCAGGGAACTTCTCTGTGCATAAGTATAAAATCTCAGTAACTTCTGACACCAATTATGTGGCTATCTTAACTCAATGAATCCATGGAACTGTACAGCGCAATACACCTTAAAGTAGATCATGGATTTCAGTTAATAGCACAACTATAAAAGTGTGCTTTCAGCATTTTTAACAAATATTCCAGAACAATTCAAGCTGCTCATAAGAGGATGGTATATGGGAACCTTGTATTTTATGCATGATTTTTTCCTAAATCCACAACTTTCCTAAAACAAACAAACAAACCTCAATCAGCAACTGTGAAGACAGCAGTAACTCAATTCAATTCAATTTTGACACTAACCACCCTGGACTAGGTCTGTTTCCACAGGTTAAGGACAATCCTATAAGACCGCCCTCAGGCACCAGTAGCAAGTTTGGGGGACCAGGCCTTTCTCACTTCTGACCAACTAGCTACACATTCATGGATTCTGATCTCCCCCTTGAGTTTGATTATTTGTTGTAACGACTCTCAGAACTCCCTGAAGGCACTATATTTATGATTACAGTTTTATTATAGTAAAAGGATAGAAATGATGAAAACTCAAAAGAAGACATGCTAGGTCAAGGTCTATGAAGGTCTCAGTGATTGTTAGGCTCACTTGTCAACTTGGCCAGGTAATGATGCACAGTTTTCTGGTTAAGCAAGCACTGTCTTAACCATTACTATGAGGACATTTCATGGACTTGAGTCATCAGTAAGTTGATTGCATCCATGACTGATTACATCTCCAACCAACTATGGAGAGTGTCTTAGCAAAAAGATGTTTAATGCAATCACATTTAAAAGTGATAACTTCAGCAATCAGAAGAGAAACGTTCATGTCTACTTCAGCAAAATGAATTCCTCCTGGGGAATTCATTGAAAACTCTCATTGGAGTTGCCAACTTGCAACCTGCTTTGAGGAATTTGCACTCAGGCATCAACACAGTTGCATGAGACTCTTTTATAAAATCTTATAATATTTACAGATATCTTCCGTTCATTCTGTTCCCCTAGAGAATTCTGACTAATATAGTCTCAAATGAAAGCATCTGTGTCCTCTCCACTGGAGTCAGGACTCAAAGCCTTCAATCATAGAAGCTCATCTAAGTTACAAATGACCCAAGTTTATATGGGGTTCCTTAAGTAGGCATGGGTAAAATCAATGTGATAGCTGGAGAGTAGAAAAATGCTCAAAAAATGCTCAATTTAGCTGAAATATGCTTAGTATAGCCTTTGGTAGCTAGAAAATGTTTATTATAATCTCTTCACTGAAGCAGCTTTGATTCAAAGCTCTTGATGGAAGAGCTTGCTGTTGATCTAATCTTAAAAGTTTACTCTCTCTTCCCACTTACATTGTCCAGACCTCTTCAGCTTTACTTGCAGAAATAAGATAACATCCTGAGGCAGGATGGGAGGATACTAGAAATACTATATGGAATAATAAATCAGCACCTTCTTGACTTGAAGATCTGAGATGCCTGGATGGTCAGCAAAGAGAGAAGGACCTACAAGAGAACAGGATGTGCTGACCAAACGAGAATTAAGTAAATGACCACAATTCATTTTTAATGAATCCTGTGCCATTATTCAGTCTTTTTTTTTTCTTCCTTATTTTCTATTTTTCTGTGGGCCCTTGCCTTTTCATGTCCCCCTGGGCTATAAAAGCCTGAATCCCTTTTTCTCACTTCGAACTTGTCCAAAAAAAAGATTTCTTACAGTTCCTTACATATGTACCTGTAATAAAACTCACTTTCTCACCAAACAGACTGGTTTCTCTGTTTAGTGCTGGATAGGGTGGACCCAAGTATTGAAAGCTGTGATTTTACATTATTAAATGTCCATGTGACTGAACTCAAGCTGCAGTCCCCCTCCCTTTCCAGAAGCTAAAGTAGTTTGGTTGAAATGACATGATTTGAAACCCAACATGTTAGTCATATGGTTGGTCTTTCTACTGTGCCCAATTCACCTGAGACTACAGGTGTGGTTGGAATTATCCTGCCATCTCCTTAGCCTATGAACTATCAAGTGTGGTCCTCGGCCCATCACAAATAACAAAACAGACTCTTAACATTGGAAATTCCAAAAATTCAGAGGTTACCTCCCAAGAAACAGGGAGAAAGTCCAGTCAAATTTTTCATTATGCTACAGGAAGTAACATTTGAGGAAAATCCTCAGTGATTTAAAGATCAAATCCATGCAAACGTTGGTGAGAAGATCACATATGTAAGCAGACCCTGAAATGGGAACAAGTTTTCTGAGTTTAAGGGCCATCCAGAAGGTCAGTGCTAACAAAGGTGAATGAGTGAGGAAGATAGTTATAGATGAAGTAACAAGCATAATTCAAGACCAGATTATATGGAGTTCCATTGATCAAGGTGAACAGATTTTGATTTGACTTAAAGCAAGATCGAAACAATTATTGGTCAATTAAGTTATTGTTACATTTAGAAATATACTTACTTAGAGACAGATAAAATGAATCCATAGGTGAAATAGTTGTTGACCATGGAAATGGAAGTAAGAAGTAGGAAGAAGAAAGAGTTGTGATCAAAATTATACTGCCCTAATTTGTTGTAGACATTTTAGACAAATAATAATATAGTATAAATTGGAAACATAAATAAAATTTCTGCCAAAAAATACCAAATTATGTTTATCTGGAAGTACATGTGAAAAAGGAGTATTCCATGACATTCATAAAAAAAACAACAACCATAAAACAAGGATATAGATGTAGACAAGCATAAGACAAATTAAAAAAAAACAAAACAATACATTGTAAAAGCAACTAAAGACTGGGAATAGTCAAAGAGGACAAAAGAAAACTAGATTTTTGGCTGTCAGAGGTAGAGAAGGGGATCTGAGTTTTCACATGGTTTAGGCTAACTGTCTTCTAAAATCTTTGTGTAGGAGAGCAAGGCAGAGGAAAAAAATCTCTCAAAGTTCAGAAAGCTGGGGGTGGGATTAGAGTCTAGAAAATTCCCCAACCTCTCTCAAAGACTGCAGTTTTGTTGTGAAGCCTACCATCAGCTACATCCTTTCCTTCTAGCTTATTATATACTTCCTTTCTTCTTCTTGGGCCTTCTTAACACATTAATCTGATAAATAACTTTATTGGTTAACAACAACAACAATGAAATGTTGGTCAAAACTCTTTATCATGTTAGTTTTCAAAGTCAAAACAGTAGAGACAAGGATAATACTGTGGTAGGTATCAGGTGACGCTAGTTCTATAATTTTCATGCATCCCATGATTCAGGTGACACTATCCTAACGCTGGGAACTTCTCTCACTTTTATTGACTTACACAAAAGTTCTAAGCCTAGCCACCTCATCATCAAAGGCAAAAAAGGACCTTATCATTGTCTCCTATTCTGTCTTGCAATGTTAAGCTTCTTGGTCAGGAACCTGCCAAGAATCTTCAAGGAAGCCAAGTTCCAGATGCTTTACATGTTATTTTGCAGTGTTTGGGTCACCTTTCTCCCTGTGTACAAAATTACCTAAAGGAAGATGATGGGAACCTTGGAGAGTCTCCACAGTGTGTCTTCAGGAAGGGATTTTAAGCTGCATGTTTACAGATGGGGGGAAAGACTGCACGTGTCAAAGAATGAAAGCATGTTTAATTAGCAAATTCTGTGAATATTTACCTCATAATTCCCAAAAAGAATGAAACTATGAAGAAAAATAGAACCAGCACATTCTTGTAGTATAATATTAATATGCTTTTGAATTTTACTTATTGTTTCTACTCAACAAATGTCTCTTTTAGCTCTACTACTACCCATTCTCAACCTTCAAGTGGTTCAAACTTAAACATCATCTTGCATTTTTTCCACAAATTAAATCTATTATTGAATCCTGGTATATTTTCTTGATCTCAAGTAATCAGATTTTATATGTTTTATTTTTCTAATTGGGATTGGATTACATTTTGTGAGGAAATCATGCTGACATATTAGACTATGCCCCATTAGCACTGACAATTATTTCAATTTTCAAGAGCATTTAAAAGACTAATTGCCATCTTTCAGAGGCTTGCTGTGTTCATTGATATCATAAGCTCATTTAATTATTAGTCTCTATAAAATGCAAATGTTTATTAGAGGGTGGATGGCCATTTTTCTAAGCTGCTTTTTTATAGTCAAGAATGCCTGATACAAAGGGCCCACTCTGCAAAAAATAATGAAGCCAGGAGGCCTTAGAGAAAATATTCCCTTCAATGAGTTTTCCTCTACCTGAAAACCTACAATTATATCAGAAAAAAAAAACATTAGATACATTATAATTTATCCTTTACATAATAGCCATCAAATGCTTTTCTGAAAAAAGTGCATATCAAAGATATGCTATTTAGAAAAATATTACTTAAATCAAGGAAAATCACATCTATTGTTTCAGCCCAATATAAAAATGATACTAGCTTGGGGACATCTGTTCTCCAATGGTGGGCCCAGCAAACTATGCCATTATCATTGCACCAAGTGATTCTGAGGCATATAAAATTTTGAGAACCAATAGACTACATGATTATCCACTCCTTAAAAGACTTACATTTTAGAAAGATACACACAAAAGGACATCTAGCCAAGATGGGAAATTCGAGTACTACTTCTGAGAAAATTGCTCAAAAAATCACACCTCTAAAAACAGAAGTCAATATTCAAAACCCATCCCTGCCAATCTCAAATCCATATTTTTTTGGGAAAATCTCAAACTTCCTATTTGGGACAAACTAATTACAACAAATAAATACAAATTAAAGGGGACATTCAGAATAGATGGCATACTTGCTGAGTATGTGACTAAGCTAAATTAGACACCATGTTATCATATTTAGGCTTTTAAATACTTTTCTCTAAAATGCTTCATCATTTCAGTTGACCACCAAAATATCAACATCCCTGCTAAAAGATCTAACATTCAAGTCTTACATCTTGGATGTTCTATAAGTACTGAGAGTTGTTTGAAAAGTAGGATATGTTTGTGTCTTTCTCTTGCCAAGCATGTTTATTTATAATCCCAACAGTGCAACCTATTGGGCAACAGGCCATACCTCGAGAAAGACAGGTGTCTTACCATTTGAGTCCCTTGATCTCTTCATTTATTTCAGTACTGGTCTTCCTGTATTGTACCTTTGCTTGTCACTCTCTCAACCTAGATATTTTGGAGTGTCAAGTGCCCTTTGAAGAAACTGAAGGAAATCCTTGGATTTCCCCCTTCTCCCCAAATATCAACTAACTTTCAAATATGTGTTCAATTCATATTGTTCATAAATAGGTCTGTCCCTTGGGTAGGACAATTCTATGATCACCTTGAACACTGCACTTGGCTGGGTGGGGCACTCTGAACTTCACTGCTTGTCACTGAATATCATTAAAATTCAATCAGGAAATATTTGATTTAATGATGTCTCCAAGGAAAGTTCCCAACTTCCCGACAGCCTGCTTTCAAGTCAGATTTTTTGCATGAGTCTCTCACTAATTTAATTGGCTCAACCTTTATATCGCCTTTAGCAATAGCCCCATTAGTAGATTCTACAAGTTCTATTTCTCCTTCACTGAGATATTAGAAGAGAAATTTATCTTTATTATTTTGGACTTAGAGGGTAGCACAATGCCTGACCCTAGTAGATGCAATACCTTTCTTTTGAATGGATATTATTATAAAATGCCTAGATACTTGTTAGTTAGCATTAAAAAATGAACACTGTGGATAATTATTGTTGGACTACCAACATTCCAATTCTCCTTCAAGCTTTAATAATTAATAGTCTGGTGATTTAACCACTCTTTCAATCCTTTGAAATCTGTAAGCTCTAAATATCATTCCCTTTATACACATGAGGAAACTGAGAAACAAAATGATTTAATAAACTGCCCAAGATCATTCACTTATTAAGCAGCGGAGTCAAGATTTGAGCTCTAGTTCCATAATCCATGGAGATTTGAGGTTGTACAGTTAACATAAGCGTTCTGGCGATCCTGAGTCCTTGTGAACCCTACAAAGTCAGAACTAGAACATTGTTGGGTTGTTATTTATTTATGTGCTTATGCATTTCAAAAATATTTACATGATTGAGGAAGTAATTTAGTGATTGATTATTAATTTTCATTAATAAAATATGTATTAGTATGGCTGTTAACTCTTCTTTAAAAATATCAGTGTACTTGCTGATAATAATAACTTTTGCCTTGCAATTTGATATTCAATGTAGATTTTTATTATGAAGTATAAAATATTATTGAAAATGAAAGTACTATTAGATGATCAGCTAGAAACAATGACTCTGCCAGAACTCAGCAAGTATAGAATGCATGCATAAAATTTAATGAAGGACTTTCAAAAAATTCTCATTCTCCATCCACTTATTTTGGACGACACTTCCTTTCCACTTCTTCTTCAATGGAGACCAATTTTTATCTCTACTCCAGGACACAAGAACAGTTGGAAAATTTAATATGCTCCCTCTTCCTACCAATGCCAGACTATCATTCCCCAACTATTGCTCTGAAAGTGTACTAGTAAAGAGATTGTACTAGAAATGACACTTTTCTAATGGAAACATCCAAGACAGAATTATAAAAGAAGCCAGTTACACCAAGTCACAAACAGAGAGGCACATACAAAATCCATAATGCAACTTTCGCCATGGATCTTACCCTCATACCTAGCAGGTTATGTAGGTCCTGCTTTTAGATTTTTTTTTTTTTTTGACAAGGGTCATTCCCTGTATTTATTCTACAAAAAGCAATGGCTTTCAAATTCTGGATTTGTATCCTGACATATTGGACAGTAGCCCACATTGTTCTTTGCCTTAGCCTGTGTACAAGGACTGCCTCTTGACTACTCCTTTGGCTACTAAGTTCCCCACATGGTCAACTCGCCAATTTCTCAGACTCTCAGCTAAAGTTGTGAGTTTCTGAAAGCTAGCAACTACAAAAATTAGGTTTTGTGATTGCTAGTTTATCAGACATCTCCTTTCTGGGGATTCATGAAGAGTTGAGATCACCTGTTGTATCCTCTAAGCCCCTAGAATAGCCCTGTTAGTCTTCCTTAGAGTAGACACACATAAAAGGTGTGGTAAATGAATAAACATGGTTAGGTTCCTTGTCCTTCCCTTTTGATTCTATTTTCAACCCAATATATGAGATCCTTGGGAAAATAATGTAATGTAATGGTTAATTTTGTGCATCACCTTGACTAGGTTATTATGTCCAGTTATTTGGCCAAATACTGCCCCAGTTATTGCTATGGGAGTATTTTATAGATGAGGATGGTCTTCAAAATCAACTGACTTCAAGTGAAGAAGATTAGTCTCAATGGTATAGGTGGGTCTCATCCACTCATTTTGAAAATACAAAGAATTGAGGGGTCCTGGATAAATAAAGAAATTCTGCCTTAAGATTATAACACCTAATTCTCTCTGAGTTCCCAACCTGTTGACCTTCTCTACAGATTTTAGACTCAAGCCTTCAATATCACCCCACGGAATTTCCCTTGCCTATGGAATTGCCTCCCCCCATCCCTGGTTATTTGGTCTTGACAGCCCCCACAACTGCATGAACCAATTCTTAAAATACATCTTGTATACATACACACACATCCTGTTGCTTCAGTTTCTCTGGAAGACCCTGATATAATTACAATGAATCAGCATATAGTTTTGAAGTTATAGATGGCCTTTATAGAAGTTAATAAATGTATATGTTTTAAGAAAACAGTATTTTTTCCAAGTCCTTCCAAGCCACATGAGAGTCTGGTTGCACATACCTTTAAGGTTTTCATCTACATTTCTACCATCGGATTTTCTTAGGAAAGCGATTTCCTGAGTAGTGATTTTGCATTCCTCAGAGTCAAGGGACCACCGGACTGCAGTGAGTTATACACCTGATTGAATATTTAGTGAAGACTCCTCAGATACAGATAGAGGAGCACAAGCATCAAGATCATGGGGTACCCAAGGCTGATACTCATATTTTAGCTTCTTGCCAGTTTTCAGAATTAAAAAAAAAATAGAATAAACAATACATGAATTCTAACAAAATCAGCAGTATTATCAAGGACCAACCCCACATCTTTGTCTAAAACCAAAAGAGACCAACAAGCCCTTGCCAAGAGCCCTGAGCTTTTGAGGGGTGAAACTGGATTTGAGCTGTGGAGTGGAGTTAACTGCACTTCAGTGACTTCACAGTGGCACCTAGAAGAGTTTTGCAGGGGTTTCCTAGCCTCTGCCTTATCAGAAAACAGCATGCTTCTCATCAGTCCCTCACTCTGCCACTTATGACAAATTACTGATCCTCTGTTTGCCACAGGTCCCCCAGTGGATAAGTGGAAATAATAGTATAAGCCTTATAGATGATTTGACAAATGTAAAGCCTTTTAAACAGGACCCTAGTAAGACATATCTTAATAAATATTAGATATTGTCAGTTTAGTGCTTTTACCCTTTTCAAAGGACACTGCACACAGTATTAATTATTTATGTGATTTATGTGATTATCATAAAACTGTGGAAGATCTAGTTTCTCAGTTATTGACCCCATTGACCATCTTCAGAAATTGATTCTCAGAGAATTTAAGTCACTGCAAGATACCTAAATTAGCATGGCTTCCAAGGGGTAGAATCAAGACCAGGACCTGAGTCTTTTACTGATGATATCAGTAGTAATTTCAAAGTTTCTTTTTTTAATGTCATTTGTTACACATGCAGTATGTTCAGTGTTATTTTTCTCAAATTTGTTTCATTTTTAAAAAAATTTTCATATTTATTTAATATTTTTAAATTTCTTTTTCATACAGCATTTTTACTTAACATTGATCTACATATAGCCTATGACCAAACACTTTACCCAAATTTTACAATAGAGTACTATAAACACCCCATAAAAGAAAAAGAAAAACATTAAGAATTATTCTCTAATAAGGGATGGCCAAAAATTTTTATGTGGGTTTTCCAAATACAGAGGCCCTGTGTTCCTAACCCCCACAATGTGAAAAGGATAACTGCAATCATATTTTATAGATTTAACACCTAAAACAGATAGGTCCTTTTCTTTACATGCAAATGAGAGAGAGAAAGATCACTATGCATACTTTTAAGTTCATTCATAAGGAAAATAGGAAAACAAATGTGATGAAAAGAAGAAAATGTTTATTTATGTTATTTCTTTTAAGATGGTCAGTGTTTGATTTAGAATGTGAGATCCCTCTTACACTGTGAATGTGAACATACTTATATTCTGCATAAGAAGAAAGAGCAATTTGTTTGCTCTTTCAGAGACTAAAGAGAAAGATGTAAGAGGAAGGACAGGGGGGTTAAGCCAGTGTACAAAAGGGAATTCTTTGGTGGAAACAAAAGAGAAAAATTACTCAGTAAAATGGGCATGTGAAAGAACACTTATCAGAACTTGGACACAGGAAAGAGAAAGTATCAATAACTTACAGAATTTGGGGAGGCTGTCTAAACAGCTAAAATGTCATCGTGCAGAAATGTGGTCAGTTCTCTGAGACACATTTTCACGATGTCATATTCATCTTCCAGCCTCCTTTATCTATCCCAGAAATACTACGCATAGTTCCCTCCCCTGTCCCGTCATCCCACATTCAACTCTCTCTATGTCTCCACTCTCTACTCATAAAACAACATTTTCCAGTTTCCTATGTCATCCCTGGAATTTCCAAATTAATTATGCCCTTTGTGATCATCAGAAAAAAGTAAAAAGTAGTAACACTAATCACATCTAGCTTACATTTGTCTTCATATATTTCTTACTCTTTTTACTTTCCCCAACTGATATTTTATTTCACACATAATTTATCATTTATAATCTTCATGTGTTATTTTCTGCAGTCACAAATCAAATCACAAAACTTCTCAAGTTTGCTTACTCTATAATACTTGCTCAACTCTCCTATCTTCTCCAGCTATTATTTTACCAGCCCACTTTTCAAAAGTGCAATCGCTTCACCCTGTCCCTGCTCCTTCATGTTCAAGTCTCTCAAACCCTTGAAATTTGACTTTTGTAAAGTAACATTTTTAATACTTTTTCAAGTCCATAAGAAAAGAATTCTTGCTGTGTGTGTATGTTTTTCTGCTCCGTATCTTTCCATATCTATGACATTTGATTATTACTGGACATGGCAAACTCAACTGACCTTCTTGAAATCTTCTCCTTTTGGCTTTTATAACACCGCACTTTTCTCCCTCTCTTCTTTGCTCACTTGCTTAGACTCTGAAGTGAATAGTTTACCTGAAATTGAGCTCATCGTCTTGCGTGATTTATACTTTTTTTGAAACTTCCATTATCTTTTTTAGGTTAATACCCTTTATTGGTTTGATTCTTCCATGTGTTTCGGTCTTAATCATTAAAAAAAGTTGGTATGGCTATTAACTGTTAAATTTATTTCCATTTATCACATTTATTACTCTCTCCGGTCTCCTAAAACTGAAGGTCTATATTCCTATATGTAGTTAATGAACTACCTCTTCTTCAGCACTTGGCCTGAGGGCTATTGGGGAAGACATACACAGAATCTTGACAGCTACTGTTCTGGATGCTGACACTGGACTCCTACTTCTAGACACCTAAATAATTAGACGAGTGAGTGTAGCTACTAAAATATTAATGCCCGGTGGTATTAATGAATGCTGATTTTTTTTTTTCACATGGGCAGGCACCGGGAATCAAACCCAGGTCCTCTGGCATGGCAGGCAAGCATTCTTCCCTGCTGAGCCACTGTGTCCCACCCAAGCTGAATTTTAATGTATATAAAGTTTTAAAGATAGTGATAATGTTAATGTGTTTTCCATTTATGTCTTTTTAACTTACAGAAAAATTAAAAGCACTTATACTCTACACTTACAAAATAAGAATAGTCAAAGATAGGATTCTCATAGGAACACAAAAACTTCTCAGTCTTAATAAAATATCATTAAGTCTGGTTCCATCTATTTACAAAAGAGAAAGTAGAAGTTTTCCCAAATTCTTACTGTTAGTTCATTTTCTAGCAGATTCAGTTGATCGTTGCTATGATTAAACAAAGTGACTTTCCTCAAAATGAATGGTTTGAGAATTTTTGATATGATTCTAGTCTAATAAAGTCCTTCCAGGTAAAGACTGTTGGTATTTTATTATGTAACAAGGAATTTCTATCAATATATGAATTTTTACTCATCATATTCTTTTTAATTCAATATATGAAGTTATAGAAATCAGAAGAGGAGATATGTAGGGAAATATATGCATTGCAAATGGACTTTGAATTAACAGGTGCATGGGTAGGACCCCCTCATAGAAGTGGGCACTGGTAATATCTAAATGAAGAGAAGATTTTTCTCAGAAAGCAGTTTGGATGTGCTCCCACACTTGCTTAAGTTCTTGGTAGCAGAAATAAAATGCCACAGCTTAGAGCTCAGAAGTTATTTTGTCATACTGAAGATGAATGGATGTGTTACACTGGGACAGAAGACCATAACACTGAGCAGATATTTGATTTTTGTAGGACTCATGGTCAAACCCAGTGGTTTTGACATCTTGGGCATTTGTGTCATTAGCACTAGTCCTGCAAAGAATTGACACAAATTTTATTAGATCCTAAGGACTATGATTAAATCAGGCTTCATTAGTCACTCTGTACTTCCCTAATAAATTAGGGATTATGTCATCTTACTTTGAGGAAACCTGGTTAACTATTAGAAAATTTCTGTTTTGTTGGCTAACAATTCCAATGAGTTGCAGTTAGGGGAAATTTTCATCGAGAAGAGTTGCTGAGTCTTGATTCTCGGATGAGGGTTTTGAAAAGTTAAAAGAAGGAACCTTTCATTTGAAAAAAAAAAAACATGTCAACATCTAAACAGATTGCAAACTTTTCTTCCAACCACAGTGTTCATTCATCAGCAGGAAAAGGATTAGGTTTCATTTTCTCTGATAAAGTGGTCCTGTGTTATATGTGGTATGAATGTAAAATTCGGACAGTTATACAAATAATACTTCCAGGAAGGAGTATTTTCAAAGGAGGAGATAACACAATGAAGGGGAGCACTGACAATTGTGTTCTGTCTTTACAGATTTCTGTATTGGAATATTTTCAGTGCAAGTAATATTTTTGTAATTTCCTTTGGAGTATTTATCAGTTTAAAATAAGTCCTAATTACATTAGAAAAGAAGGACATATTTTAGTTATTTTTAGTTCCACACTCTGCTTCAGATTGTGTGCATAATACCCTTTTCTTAAAATTGTGGCTTTCATGTAGAATAGCAAATATATAATTGATAAATTATATTATTAAAGTTGTAATATTGAATGGTAAAAATAAAATCATTAGGATCACACACTGAATTTTATGATATAATATCTTTTCTGAGCAGCAATATGGCATAATAAAAAAATAACAATAAAGCATTGTTCAATGAGATAGTTTTTTTCCCTATGTCATTATCTACTTTGTTTTGGAAGGAAATTATGTCACTACAAAGCATATAACTCATTATTTAAATTGTAGAAAAATTATATTTATATTAAATATGTGTGCAGCAATTAATGATTACCCAGTTTGATACATCATTAAAATAATCATCATTTATTAAATTTTGAATAATAAAGAATACTCATTATTGTTAAGTGAAAAACATATAGAATGAAATTTTAGCAATAGCTAATTCTGAGAATAAACAGGACTTGCTTTATTTAATTTTTCCTTTTTTCTACATTTTCCAATTTTGGTAAGATGAGCTTGAGTTTCACTATATTAAAGTGATGATCTTGAGTTTTCAATATTAAAAGTAAAAACAATAAATATAATTAACAATAGATTGCATGTTTGCAAATGTAGTCTTTTTCCAGCTTGTTCTCATGCATGTTCATATATATTCTTTTAGAAATTATTCCTACAACTTTTTTTTTTTTTGCATGGGCAGGCACCGGGAATTGAACTGACATCATTTTTCCGTTAAAGATTGTGATTCATATGGATGTTGAATACTCAGAATGACCACATACATTTACAATTATTCAATTTAAAAGGGAACCCAGCTCAGGGCTCACCTGTGCAACCACAAGTCTGCATCTACTTGGGGGGGGGGGGTTGGGGAAGCCGTGACTTTTGATAATTTGTACAAAAGCACAGTCTGGACCAGCAGTGGTCTTGAGACAAAACAAGTTCTCTATAGCAATATCTTTTTTTCTTTACCTTACTTTTCTATTTTTTTGAGCAACTTATTTAAAACTGTTTCTACAATTGATAAGCCCATTTGTATATGTCATTTCTAATTTTCTTTGAGGGATGGAAATCTACTGCATCTAAGAGCAACGGGAGATAAATAGGCGAACAAGAGGGTTGGGAGAAGGTTAAGGCATGATTGGCAAAAATGGGTAAGGAAAGATGTAACCTGTAATTATAGACATTTGCAAAGTTTTGGAAAGCAGTTTTATTCATCTAATGCTGTGTTTAGACAAATAAAAATTATACTTGGTGATAGAAGAAGGGATGCTTCTGTTCTGAAAGATCCCACACTACAGTATTGAAAAATGCTTGTTTGCTTTGGTTAGTTTACTTATCAGTGAATAATATATTTGTAAGATGTCATGTTTCAGAATCGGTATATTTTCCAAATAATAGCTGCAAATACGAAAAATATAATTCTTTAGATGTGAATTTAACTTGTGGAGTAAGACATTTTGGGAGTAAGTCAAGTTCCTCCACCCTGGGGGACTCATAGAAATTTTAACTTCTGAATAAAAGGAATGGATATATTTCTCATCTTTGTTGGGCTGTTGCTTAAATACATTTCCTGGGAAATATATTTTTAAAGATAATTTTTATTTCATGTAAGAATGTAAAGTATTAATTTAGACCCATCCCCATTTGTGGGGATGCATTTGATGAGAATTATATTTATAATGATAATAATGTTAAAATATATTACATGTATAATATTATCATTCTCTTAATTACATGTAATTTCAATATTCATTATAGACATCCTTCATTAATATTTTCAAATCAGCCTAGTCTGAATACAGAGGATTGTAAGCAAATACCCACATGCTTATTTCCAATTTGTTTGGCTTATTGCATCTTTTTTTTGGTATCTTCAGTTATTATAGGCTACACACAAAATGTGAGGTAGTGCACCATAATGCATTGTAATTTTTGCTAATGCACAATCTCTACAGAAAGTATAAACAAAAATTGATTAAAAACTGTTATACCTACGATGTGGAAGGCCAATATCAGACTTTAATGAATAGCCTTCAACACGTACAGGCTCTAATATACTGTCTCTTTATGAAAATATTTTAAGGGAACATCTAGTTCATAGGTTTTTTTTTCCTTTTACTGCATTAACCTATTGCAGTTGGGTTTCAATTAAGTTGTAATGCATATAAAAATAAATTGCACAGAGAAAATATTACAGAGAGGTTTAACAAGTTAATGATAAATTAAATGCACTCTCTTCTTCATTATGCAAACTTCCAGTGCTGTGGAACATTTAGCATTCTCTCCTGGATAGCACTCAACATTTTATATGCAGATAAGTCAACAGCTTTAGTGAACTCTTGCTTTTCGTATGCATTAATACTAGAGATAAGTGTTGAAGTTTTTTCAATTGCTTTACCAATTTATTGGCAGTTTAGAAGCCAATTCTTATATGATATGGAGAATTTATTTCTAATCATAACACTCAGGATGCTGTGTCTGAAAATGATTATTATGTTTAGCTATGAATAAAAGAAATGTTATTTTTATTTAAAATGTAAATACTTACATGCATTTATTTCTCCATGAGAGGTTAAAGTATGACAGAAAATACATTGCTTCATATATATGTTAAAATGATAAAAAAGGGGGAGTAAGATGCATAGAAGGAAGAAAGAGAGAGAGAGAAAGCAAGAAAGAAAGAAGGAAAGAAAGAAGGAAAGGATGATCAAGAGAAGGAAAAGAGAAATAGAAAAGGAAAAAAGAAAAATGCAAAACAGAAAGAAGGAGACAGAGGATCATGGTGAGAAAAGATGATAGAAAGGAAGGAGGGAAAGAAAGAAGAAAAGATAGAAGGAATAAAAATCTGTTGTTACCTTAGTTTTTACTCATAAATATAGATATGCATATGTAAATGTGGATAGTTATAGATACAAATATAATTTCAACCAGCAGCTCAGTTACCATAGCTTCAGAGCAGAGGGAACTTTTGTCCTGTTATACATTTGCACTCTCATTCCTTCATTTGCATGGCTTAGACTTCATCCAGCTCAGTCAGTTCATTGAATCACTAGCCAATACAGTCCCATTTTGAAGAAAGATATTTCTCCAGACCACAGTTACTGTTATTTACAGCTGTACCAGATGCATAACAATTACACCTTTATATATGTCTTTGGATTTTGATTGCCTAACCAAACTATATCACATTGTACTTGTCAAGTTGAAATGGTAGAGGTTAGGCATAAATATTTGGAAATTCAGCCAAAATTTGTACATAGAGTAGACTTTCATTGACTAAAATACATTAGATAAAATGTGGTTCTCCAAAGTTGAGGCTAAAATACATAGCTTAAAACTTAATGGCCATAATTTGCTATTGAATTATTGCCACAGTTTTATATTAGCTGGATAATATCAGTTCTCAATGTAATTCACTGAGTATAGATCATTGGCATGGGTTTCCTTAGCATTAGTAGTGATATAAAGTGCATACTATAGAGCATGCATGTGCGTACATACTTAGTAACTCATTTGTATATGCAACATGCTTCCATAGAATTATCAGTTATTGCACATTGGGATTTATAATTAAAAAGTAAGAAAAAAGCAACCAGAATTTATAATTTTTGTTCTAATCCAAAGTGTTTCCTGAATCTAAGGGTCATAAATCCTGAAGGGTCTAAGATTTTATTTTTCTAGCAAACTAACAAGTTAGCCTGCTACATTTCCTGGAACCTGAGAAAAGACAAGGACCCATGAGACATGATATGAATGTTTTATTATTCACGGCAAATGCAATAGCCGGCATGTTAGTATGTTCATGTCAGTTCTCTGAGCCCCAGTTCTCACAGAGAGGATGCGGTTTGGCTTGAATACCTACACACAGGGGTTGCATTGCATGAGAAGAGCATTCAGTTTGGGGAATTTACCACTTTTATAGCCATGAGTAAGTAAG
This sequence comes from Myrmecophaga tridactyla, assembly GCA_004026745.1. Lineage (NCBI taxonomy): Eukaryota > Metazoa > Chordata > Mammalia > Pilosa > Myrmecophagidae > Myrmecophaga > Myrmecophaga tridactyla. Next base: position 23,566 of record PVIY010000570.1, on the reverse strand, counting down.
CCTATTCTATGTCACAGAGGCAAATGTTACCTCATTCATCAAGACTGCTTGTTGCAAACAAAAATCTGAGAAATTCCCCAGGTAAAGAATGGCTAGTGCCTTGCTTTCCAAACATATCCAGCAAGATATTTAGAAATGTGAGAGAAAATGCATGCATATCTTCTGATATTAAAGTTGAAAGGGTGACTTCTCAAAATTAAAAGAAAAATTTTTACCTTGAACTATTTTACAAAATGTTAAATACTTAACATTCTCCTAATGTAGACATCTCTTTTGTTGTTTCTCCTTATATTTAGGCAAAGTAGGAGTTGAAGACTATAGAAAAATTATTAGTAGAAAGAGGAAGACTAAGTATCATCACACTCACTAGAGTAAGATAGTCATCAACGGAAATCTCTATAGACTATCTGGACACACATAAAAGACATACTATCTGAGAGTTTCAGTAACAACCATTTTCTAACATTCTGTTTAGAAGTGTTCAAAGCACTATTCAGTTGTAAACAATCCAGAAAGTAATAGCACCTCTACAGGTTAGGGAAATTCAGTAATAAGTTCTTTAGATCAGTTGGTATCTAGAAGCAAAGTCAAGAAAGCAGGAGGTGAGCTACATTCCTCAAATAGACACTAGAAAAAAATAAGGCATGTACCTAGTACTTTGAGGAGCCATGGAGAAATATGTAGATAACTGCAATGGGAATGAGGGATGGTAACCCAGAGTCCCAACACTTAAAATCATGGGAAAATGAAGTCTGTATACAGGGTAGGAACAATGTGTGATGAGGGACTGAATTTTACCTTCAGAATTAACACAAAAATACCAAGCTGTGATGCAGTTTGAAAAATAGGGCCTTAGAGTACAAAACTGAAGGCTTGTGGTGACTTCTAACATCTAACCTGGGAAGGGAATGATTCTAAGATCCCCTCATTAGTGAGAAACAGAAATGTTAGTTGCATAAGTCTTTTAATACCTCAAACCCCAAAAGATCTGGGTACTGAAGTGAAACTTAATATTCCAAAGGTTAATGAGTGGTTTTAGTCTTTGATTAAAGCCATTTTTTTTAAAAAAGAAGTTGAGATAAATTAGATCTCCAAGATTTCATGTAGTCAGGGACTGATTAAAATTTGCATCATCATAAGTCAAGATATAAGACTATAACCTATATTTACTTCTCCTTCTCTAGGAACTGTGTGAGAGTCTGAAGACGAGGGCCATTCAAAGCCATGCTTATCAACAACAGAATAAATGAAATACTTATTGTAAAAAGCACTTTGTTTTATAAATGCATTATTTTTATTTTCTTCTCAATGATTTTCAGACCCTACTACAAATATGCAAACCATTATTTTATATTGGGATAAAGGGAACACTGTTATCCTAGGATAACTGTGACAACTTATAATAAAGAGATTTATTAAGCTATAGTATGAGGAGGGATTCTTTGTGATTCAAGGTAAGTTGTCATTTGAACTATTCTTATAACATTAAAAATGTAAATATAAATATAGCAATATAATCAGAAAGCATGTGTGAAGAAAGCAATTTATCTCACTACACCAAGTTGGGCTTTTTTATTTTAAAATAAAAGAAAGAATAATTGAAACAAACTGAAGCAAAAATGATTTTTTTTTCATTTTTATTGGTTCATGTAATTGATGAGTGCAGGGGTTTTATATCTGATTTCAGGTATGTCTGAATATAATAGCAGATAATGTAATCAGCATCTGTCTCTCTACTATTCCCTGGTACAGCTCAAGTTTATTCCTCATTATCAGAAAGACACTTCTCTTGTGCTAACAAGATGATGACCAATTGATTTCCCTCCAATAAAATAAATAAGAATTCTTTTCTGTGGTAGTGCCTGTCGATTTCATTTGATCTACACCTAGCTCACATGACCTCTTCTGAACAAGGTGTTCTTGGCTTGGATTTCCATTTAGGCAAATACCTTAGTTCTCAGGCTTCTATGATAAATACTACACAGTGGAATGACTTAAACAGTAAGCATTTATTGTCTCACAGTTTTGGAGACTATAAGTCCAAAATCAAGGTATAGGCATGGCCATGCTTACTCCTCAAAGTCTGTAGCATTCTGTTGTGGTCTTATTGCAATGCTTCAGATGCCTTGGTTTGCATCTCTGCCTCCCATTACATCATGGCCCCCTTATCTCCTTGTGTCTCCTCTTATGGTTTCCACTGACATCCATTTTGTGACTTCTCTTAATAAAGTCTCAAGTCATACAGATTAAGGCCCTCCCTCATTCAGTCAGCCACGTCTAAATAGACACTTAGAGGACCTTATTCACAAGTGAGTTCATATCTGAACCAATAATACATTTGCAAAGACTTTATGTACAAATGAGTTCATAGCTGTAGGAATATGGGTTAAGATTAAGACCATGTCTTTGTTGGAGTATGTAATTCAATCTATCACAGTCTGTCCTCAGGAACCCTGCTTTAGTTTGCTAAAGCTAGTGAAGTTCTAGATACCAGAAATAGCTGGCTTTTACAATGGAGATGCATTAACTTACAAGCTTACAGATCTGACTATGAAAATTTCTAATTCAAGGCATTATTAAGTAAAGCATTCTCCCTGTAAACTGGCTACTGGTGATCTGGGACTCCTCTGTCACATGGTAAGACACATGGCAGCATCTGCTGGTCTTTCCCTTCTCTCCCTAATTTAGTTGCTTTCAGCTTCTGACTTTCTTTCTGAGCTTTTGTATATTTTTCTCTGTTTTCTTCTGTACTTCTCCCTGTATTTCAACTTTTTCTCAAGTACTCCAGTAAGAGGACTAAGGTCCACATGGTGCATGCCTCAACCAAAATAACCTAACCAAAAGGTCCCACCCCTAATATGGATTGTGGTCCCACCCACAGGAATGGATTAACTTTAAGAACATATCTTTTCTGGGGTTCATACAGATTCAAACCATCACAACCCCCAAAAGACATTTTCTTCCCATATGAAAAGTATAGTTACTCCATCCCAATATTTCAAAGGTCTGAATATCATTCAGTAACATTGCTAAGTCCAAAGTCTCATGAAATCATTTATACATGTGGTTTATTCTGGGAGAAAATACCTCTCCATCTGTGGACCTCTAAAACATAAAAACAAGTTTTCTGCTTCCCAAATGCAATAATATATGATAAATATTCTCATTCCAGAAGGTAAAAATTGGAAGGAAATAAAAGCGTTCATAGGTCTCAAGCAAGTCCAAAATCCAGTAGGGAAAAGCACATTACATTGATGCTTTGTCCTCTGGGACAGCTGGAAAGGAAGCCCTACCCTTTCCAAGAGTTGGGGAAGTGGCCATGTTCTCACTGAATGCCTGGGTCGAGGCCCAACCATCTGGGAACACTGGAATGGTGGCTTCACTCTGCCTGAAAATCAAGGTACAGTCACCACTCTTTTCATGTATTGGAGTGGCTGCACTCTCTCCTAATGCCAGGGTATAGCTTCCATCCTGTTCAAACATTGGGATGTGACCATTCTCCCTATTCAGGCCAGGAGACCTACCCACTCCAAAAACCTTGGTGAAACTACAAAGCACTGGTGAAAGCCCCTCTCTCTCTTGGGCCAAGAAGATCTTTTCAGACCAGACATCTGTTTCCATGATTTTACTCTTGAATTCACTTACCTTTAATTTTTAATCCAGATTGTCAGTGATTCTGTTCATAAAAACTTCTCAAACACCTTGTATGTTTAGTGTGCAGTTCAAGAGAACCCACACAATCAGACAAAGGGATTTTCCACAGACTCTACATAGACAAATACATTTCCAATCTTGACTTCCTCTGAGAACACTGTCTGGATCCATAAGTCACATGTGAAACCTCCTTGACAAAGAGTGGCTCAAGTGAACTATTGTGTGGCATCTCATTTGTCTTCCAGGAGGTCCCTGATAGAATTGCTTGTGGCCCTAATCTCAGAGAAAACTGTATTGATAGGCTGAGCATTTTCCAAACCATCAATTGCTGGTTACTTTGTATTTAAGAGTTCAATCTTCACTTTATCCGTTTCCTATCTCATTTTACTATAGGCAGCAAGAAGAAATTGAAAAGTAAGGCTGTATTTTTCACATTTGGCTTGGAAATTTCCTCAGCTAAATATCCAAGCTCATTGTTTACAAGTTATGCCTTCCATTCAACATCAGAACACAATTTCACCAATTTTTCTGTCACTGTAGAATAATGTTGCCTTTCCTCCAATTTCCAATAACGACCTCATCATTTTCTTTTAAGGGGTTACCAGAAGCACCTTTAACTTTCATATTTCTACCAATATCATCTTCAAGGAAATCTAGGTTCTTCTAGCAAGTACCTCAAAATTTTTTCAGGTAACCAATTCAAACCTGTTTCCACTTTATTAGGTGTTTATAAATAGAAGCACAACCTTTCCAGTGCCCTAACTGTCTTAGTTTGCGAGGTCTGCTATTATGACAAACAGTATAGACAGGGGTGGTTTAAACAATGAGCATTTATTGTCTCATGTTTGTAAGGCTAGAAGTCCAAAATCAAGAGTAATATTAGCAATTCCACACTCACTCCTCAAAATCTGCAGCATTCTGTTTCTGGCTTCTCACAACCTTTGGGGTTTCATGGCTTGCATCTCTACGTCCCAACATATAGCAATCTCTCTCTCCTTATGTCTTTCCTTCTTGTTTCTGCTGCTTTCCAGTTTCTGGCTCATCTCTTATAGGGCCTCAAGTCATACAGATTAAAGACCTCCCTTATTCCATTGGGCCACATGTAAAATAGGCACTTGGAAAATTCTACCCACAAATGAGTCCACACCTTAACTAACAATACATTTTCAAAGGGTTCTTTTTACAGGTGCATTCATACCTACAGGAATAAAGATGGAAAACATGACTTTGTTGGAATAAACAATTCAATCTACCGCAGCAATATTCTGAAGATAAAAATGGAGGCCTACACATGCTGTGTAGATTAAGTGACCAATCATTGGATCAACTTTCTAGGCTTTTTAAGTGTGGTGAATAAGTTTTGGATGATCAAAATGAAATATATTCTCCTCAGCTATTTGCAATTTTTAAATAGTTATTTTGAGGACCTATGTGGGGAAAAGAAAAGCATCCACTTTTATCTTGAAGCACCAACATTTAAAATAAATTTATACTACATTTAAATTTATGAATGAAAGGATAATTGTGTTTTATTTCACTTTGAAACATGTTTCAAAATAGACTTTAAAAAAGAGATTGTAATTTAATTCAAATATACAATATTTGATTATCTTTCATTTTCTGTGCATTGTATAATTAATTTATGTGGGAATTGCAGTTAATTTTGATGCTTCCTCCTTCATAATTTATATGAAAATATACATTGGTGTCGGCATTCTTTGTTTCTTAACTATAGTGAGTGAAATAAGAAACAACAAACACATTTTTCAAAGTTGCTTATTTGGCATCTAAATTCAACTAGGTACATGCCAAGATTCACCTGCATTTTTACATTTTAGTAAATAGCCACTTGTGTGGATTGGAAATTAGCTCTGCTGAATGCTTAGGCATGTGTACAATTAAGTAAAGCAAACTCTTTAACTACTTGGCTTCTCTAACATTTAAGAGCAATGACTCCAGTTTAAGCCAATTTTCAAGTCAGATATTCATTAGCGTCCACTTGCTGCTTTTCTTGAGGAAACTAATCAATATTTTCTTATTTCTTCATTAAGCTCATGTTTTAGCAATTTACATACCTGACTTAAAGAACCTGTGTATACCTCAAGTAATTTATACTTAATTTTGAATGCACTATTATATTCTGTATGAAATGATGTCAATGGTTTAATCTTTTTTCAATAATGGAAACCTAACTTGCCCCAAGGGCATGAAACATTGAAGTATAAGATGCAAACGGATCATTGTAGAAGCATTCATAATTGGATATGCTTGAAATTTTCTGTATTCACTCCAGCTTTATTTCAATGCACTGTTATGGGTTTTGAAGTAGAAAAGAAAATGAGCTGGTTGAAAATATGAGAAACTGAACACCACAAATCATCAACTTGTGAAATAAATTTGATTTTTTTTCATTTTTCATGGGTCCATAAAATATACAGCAGCACATCACTATGGGAGGTGGAATGCTGTGGAAGTAATGAAATAAACCTAATTTGAAATTAGTTTCTTATATGTTGTGATGGTTTGGAGGGTTTTGGGGCCCCAGAAAAGATCATGTTCTTAAAGCTAAGCCATTCTTCCGTGTGTAGACCTATTGTGGGTGGGACCTTTTGATTTGCTTTATTTGAGTTGAGGCATGCCCCATGTGGGTCTTAATCGTCTTATTGGAGTCCTTTATAGGAGATGAAATTCAGAAATTCAAAAAAAGCACACAGAAAAACTGAGAGAGAAAAGACATGAACTTACAGAGGAAGCCACTGAAGACAGGAATTGAAAGCAAAACCCAGGCGAGACCAGTAGAAGTCATCATGTGCCTTGAGAATTACTAGTAGCTGGTCTTCAGAGAGAAAGCATTGCCTGTTGGTGCCTTTATTTGGACATATTCATGGCTCAGAGCTGTAAACTTGTAAGTTAATAAATCGCCCTTGTAACAGTCAACCCATCTATGATATATTGCATTTTTTCAGCTTTAGCAGACTAAAACATATGTGTATGGTAATATATGAGCATTCAGTGTGCATAGATGCTCATGTGATCCACTGTTCCTTCCCTCCTTCCCTTCCTTCCTTCCCCCTAATCAAATGACTATGCCAGCCAAATCAAACACGCTATAAACTAAAATGGCTCTTGGTAACTACGTGACTCCAGATCACTTTGTGTTATTTTTTCCTCTCACATTGAAACTCTTTTCTTTCCTTTTTGACATAAATATGTCACCTAACCATGCTTGTCCCTTATTTGAATTATGATCTGTTTAAAATATATTTTTGTGCCATATAAGTTGAACTATACTTGGTTTCTTCTCACTCTCTCCCTTTCTTTTCCTTCTTCCTTCCTTGCTTCCTTCCTCTCTTTTAATCTTCACATTAACTATTTGACTTGGGTCATCATCTCTATTGTCTACAGATATGGAGAATCAAGATCAGAGAGTTTATGTAGTTTGCCAAACACATAGTTACTGATAGGTCCAAGATTTAAACAGAGGGCATTCTAACTCCTTGTAAAGCATAGGTCAGTAGGTTGTGGCACTAAAACTGCTTTGGGGAGACAAATACATGATTGTTTCTATCTAATAGCATGAATTGAATTTCCATATTACTGTTCTAAGAGAAACTAATAAGTTTTCCACTAAATCACAACTTCGTTCAATATAAATATAACTTAGTCTCAAATAAACTGTTTATGGTATAGAAAAACAATATGTTTTAATTTCTGTTTCAGCTTTTCTTACTAATACTAACAAATTTCTTCAGACATGGAATTCAAGGGAAATTATATTTTCCAGAAAAATAAGAAAGAAGAAGAGAAGAAGGAGGAGTAGGAGGAGGAAAGTAAGGTATCTTGGCATGCTCCTTAAAGGTTTCTTTTTTCCTTGATTAAAAGACACAATTATGCTTAATTTGGCAATTACTTATTGATAGAGCAAATACATATGGAATAAAATAAAACTAGAAGAAATATTATGAATTTTCCTTCCTTCATAATTTCTGAGAATTATTAAAAAGGTCACATATATATTTTGGATTAGCTTACAATATATCTGGATTTTTACCAGTTTCTCATAACATTTAGATATAATGTTCCAATAAAGAAAACAGTGATAAACCAATTTGGAAATATGAGAAATTCTTCCTTATTAAAAACAATCATTTAAACTCAATGTATTTATTTCCATGCTGTAATATAGAGAAGTAGGCCATTTACCAAAATATGTTATAAAATATATAATTTCCAATCTAAACATGTTCAGTCAGCAGGGTCTCTAAACTGATCAGGCACATGGAACCTCTTCCAAATAATATTTTGGGAAAGCAGAATATTTGGAATTCATAATTGTCTGAAGGTAAAGGATAATCCGTTGAAGCAAAAATTGCTGCAAGAGAAAGGAAAGTCAATCATCTTGTTCTCCTTTTTAGCTGCCACCTCATTATGTGGCAAGGCAATAATGACAGGGAAAGTTCAGTATAACACACTCTGTATTTGGCAGTATATCCCCTTGCAGGAGTTTTCTGAGCAGAACTCCAATGGAAGGAGGCACCCATACTCTGATTCTTAAAGAATATATTATATTTCATCTTGACCAGTGATCACTGCAATGAATGAGACTTGGATACCCCAAATGCCTGAGGAGTCTATAAATATATTTCATTATTTATCACCTTCTATTTTCAATAAGCTGCAGAACATCCTCATTCACCTAAAACATAAGTCTCTAGAAATGTTCACATTGATTTATATTATTGATATTACATTTCATTCCTATCTCTTAAATCAAGTCTTGAGTTTCTTTAAGTTTACCCTGAATTGAGCATTCATTATACTCTCAACAGAGAAACACCCGTAGTAACTATAGCAAAAGCCTCACAATTTTTTGCTCTTGAAAAATATTAGAAATACAGGGAATTCATCTAATTTCTAATTTATTTTCATCTGGAAATCATGCCACTTTTCCTGTCCTCATTTTTCAGCACCATTTGCTATGTGACAGGTTTTATAAGAACAGCATATGTTTATATTTTTATCCCTAAGGAAAGCTAGTAGTTGAAGTTCACGTGTTACATGGGCTCAAGTATAGGGATTTTCCTTTTTGCTGGGAGGAAATGTCATAGATGAATGGAAGCCTCCAAATTGGCTATCTCTGCTCACAAGGTTATGGTACTAGCACCAAATAAGATTCAGATTTATAATAAATGATAAATAGATATTTGATTTATTGAACGGAAGCTAGAAGCTAGCTACAGCATGATTCCTATGAATAAAACACAGTATTTGGAACAGCCAAACCCAGTGACAAATCTTACTGTCTTCCAGGAGCAATTTCTTTTTCCAGGAACCTAATTTAAATCCTCCTCCATAAACCTTACTGGGAAACAACAATGACCAGTGTTTTGTTGTTAGCTATTGACTCTTGGCTTCAAACTGACCCTTCTCTATTCATGTCTGTGATGATGAAGCTGGGATTTTGCAAAAGATTTTCTCTTTTAACTAACCCAACTCTGCTAATAGGCAACAATCTAGGGAGATATGATATCTGCTGTCACTTCTTGTTCTTGAAAGCACTACCCCAACAACAGTTTGTTCTTTGCAGGGGCAGGAGCATTTGGTTACAACAGGAACAGGCTTTCTGTTTTTGTTCATGTACCAGAACCAGTCTCATTTCATGCTCTGAGCCACAATTAACCAGTTACCCTGCTCCTTCTTCTGAAAGAATTGGTTCACAGCCTTGAGGCCTGTCTCAAGATTCTGTGCCACTCAGGCACTGCCCCTCCTCAAGGATCTGAAGTCCAGAGTCCATAGAAACTGTTTTCAAGTTTTTGAGGCTCAGCTACATGTGGGCTGTGTCTATTTTTCAAGGAGGGGTGATCCCTCAAGATATTAATTAGATTAATTTTAGCTATTTCCTTTGTTTACCAGCCCTAGATGTGATATCTGCCTCTCTCTTCTACTAATTTTCTGATATATCTCTGTGTTACCTTTTTGCCTCTTCAGTTCTCTATAAGCGGGTTATCAATTCTGAAATTAACAGATGAAGTTTCTCAAAGAAGCTATAATAAACTTGACTGAGGCAGTTGCCTTATAAGTTCATGCCTATTCTTCACAAGACCCATCCTAACCACCTTATTAACTCTAAATCGTTAACTAAGGTCAGATTTTGGCCTGTTCCAAGGGGAATCTGACTCTAGAGAAAATACTATATATTCTGAAAGAGTATATATTCCATGTCTTTGTGAATTCAGATAGTTGGAAAACCAGTAAATATGTGTGGGAATGTTATTAGAGATGAGCCAGACCTGAAAATGTGGAACTCATCTAAGGAGAAGACTTTGCTCTGGAGCCCTCTATTGGCATGGCCAAGATGTTCTCAGAGCCACCTATAATCTAGGGATGCTCCTGGCCAATCCTTCTTCCTACCACCTATCCATTCTCAGGTGTCACACCTGCATTACAGACTAAGAGCTCATTCTGTCTACTCCTGCCACCTCACCTTTTTATATTTCACTGGTGCTTTCCCCTAATAAATCATTCACATCCTAATTCTAATTTGGGTTTTATCCTTGGAAGATTTTAATTGACACACACAGGAAAGAAGAGGTCCCAGAGCAACAAACACCAGTGTCAGTGCCTTATCATGGGAAAGTTAGGCACATATATAATAAAGGAGAGCAAGTACAAAGTGATGTTGGCCGGCATTTTTCATGACATTTAATTGATTATGATATTACCAGGAATTCAGTAGATGGATGAACAACTTACTAAAATGTTAGTGGAATATCTCTAATTTGAGTAGGTCCAGAGTCTTGACTTGATCAGCAGAAAGGAGAGCTACTGCCTCTCACATAGCTTTCAAACCTAAGACAGTTTGTCATACTGGAGCCCCTTGATTGAACAGGAGACCAGGACACCTTATAGAATGATCCTGAAATACGTCCATATGCACATCTTTTTCCTAGGGCATTCACTATTGTGATTGTTCATTTGGTGCAAGGGGAAAACGTGGATCTTTCAAGTATTTCTATACATTTGAACAGAATCCATGACAATTCCTGGAGACCCTAAATCCACCTAGTCACACATCAAAGGAGGTATCTATGGTGGTTAAGCAATGAATCAAATTTTTACCCAATTTTAAATTGCAGCAGGTCCATTAGGTCTGTGAATCCTTCTTGTAGATATTTCCCTTGTTTCTAAATGCACAAATAGTATAGTTGTATCCAGAAAACTGGAGAAACATTACATAATTTTTTGACCCACAGTGTGATAGAATGAGTCAAGTGGAAATTCCTGGACTATCCCTCCTTATTAAGACATTAAACCTAAAACAATGCTGCATCTCATGAATGAGGTGGAGGAAGCAGAGATTAGTCCACAATTAAGGTCTTGAAAGATGCAAGGGTGGTGATATTTATTACTTCCCTTTTAATTAACCTATTTCATACAGAAATAGGATATTAAGGGGTATTTGCTATCATGAGATTGAATAACTGATCAAAATGTTGTTTTTAATTGACTACCATAAGTAGGTTATCCAAAGGAACAAGACCAAATTGAAAACGTTTAAGAAAAACATATTGCTTTCTTCATAGAGTCATGGTCATAAGTTGACGTATCTAATACAAGGCCAAACATCAAGATAAAAAGAGAAAATGAAATATGCAATGATTTAAGGACTAATAGTTTTAAAATAGATCTATTACTCTTGCAAACTATTAAATCTTTCTGGAAAAGAATTGGAAATATAAAAAATCTTAAAGATATTTCCATAATTTTGTCTAGAATTATCACTTGAAAGAATTTATCCTGAAAATACATTTAGAGTTTCCTCCAAAGACAACTTGTTCAAAGATGTTATTCCAATGTTTTTGTTTCTTTGTTTTTTTGTTTTGAGTCTTTGAAGTCAGTTATCCTGTCCTCTGTAACACTTATTCTTTCTTTTGTCTCTTCAAATCTGGTGTTGTGTGTCTCTAGTATGTTTTGTTTTTGGTCAGAGTCTTTAAACTCTGTGGTAACCACTATTTTTCTACTTATTCTTTCAAATTCCTCCTTATGCTCTTCTACTGTCTTCTTGATCTCCTTTATGTCATTTGCTTTCCCGCTTCTTTTATTAAGTAGAGTTGTATGAATATCTTTGATTAGTTGTTCCAACATATCTGTCTCCTCTGGTGTTTTAATTTGGTCATTAGGCAGGGCTATATTTGTCTGCATTGTGATATGCTTAGTGATCTTCTGTTGCTTTCGTGGCATGTAAATATCTTGATTGATTTACTCTGGGAGTTGATTTCTTTCAGTAGTCTAAGACCTTGTGTTTGCAGGATGGTTGTACAGCAGGGAGCAGGGTACAGGGTGGGGCACTCAATGCAGTGATTTGTTTCAAGTCAGGTATAGGTACAGGTTGGGGGTGTTGTGCTGATGCTTGTGAAAGAGAGCAGCCAGCGGCCAGGGAGGATGTAGCTGTGCGGGTGCACCGGTCTGGGGGATGCAACCCTGGTGTGTGCTGGTCTAAGGCACTGGGGACTTTGTGTGCATATGTAGAGCTGTGGGAGCAGGTCTGCCTTACGCTTTCGTGGATTGGGGGACAGATGTGACTCGGCTGTGCAGGTCGGCATTTTCTCAGAGCTGGGAAGTGTGGTCAAGGGCCATGAACATGTGCAGTTCTAGGACTGCTGTAAAGTGTGGTTCCCAGAGCTGAATAACATGATTGGGGGCTTGTGTGCATGCGTGGGTCTAAGAGTGCTGTAAACTGATGCATAGAGCTCAGATGAGGCCGGGTGAGGCTGTGTGACACTATGGGTGGAGGTGGCAGGGGTAGTCTGGGTATGGAAGTTAGTTCCCACTATCTTTATGTGCTGGCAACAGCCTGCAGGAAACGGGGGGGGGGGGAGGTAGCACTTGGGAGGGGTGCAGGAGACATGAGTTGGGCTGCATGTGGGGTGGGGGTGTTTCATCTTTTCATTTTTTTGAAAAATCTGTATTAATAAAATCAAACAACATACAATATGAACATTCTTAATGTCTGAACCTTCCATACTTGGTGTGCAATCAATGCTTCACAATATCATCATATACTTGTATAGTCATCACCATGATCATTTTTTCAGAACATTTACATCACTCCAGTAAATTAAATAAAAAGAAAAAAAAATCATATATACCATACCCCTTACCCCTCCCTCTCATTGACCACTAGTATTTCCCTTTACCCAATTTATTTTAACATTTGTTAACTCTATTATTTATTTATTTTTAATCCATATTTTTTACTCATCTGTCCACACTGTAGATAAAAGGAGCATCAGAACAAAGTTTTCACAATCACACTGTCACTTGTAAAAAGCTATAGAATTATACAATCATCTTCAAGAAACATGGCTACTGGAACACAGCTCTACATTTTCAGGCACTTTCCTCCAGCTTCTTCAATATACCTTATATATTATACCTATATAATGCATAAGAATAACCTCCAGGATAACCTCTTGACTCTGTTTGAAACCTCTCAGCCATTGACATTTTATTTTGTCTCATTTCTCTCTTCCCTCTTTTGGTCTACAAGGTTTTCTCATTTCCTTGATGCTGAGTCCCAGCTCATTCTAGGATTTCTGTCCCACATTGCCAGGAAGGTTTACACCCCTGGGTATCATGTCCCATGTCCAGAGCGGGAGGTCAGGTGTTTGCTTGTCATGTTGGCTGAGAGAGAAAGGCCACATCTGAGCAACAAAAGAGGTTTTCTGGGGGTGATTCTTAGATCTAATTTTAAGTATGCTTAGCCCATCCTTTGCAGGGATAAGTTTCATATGAACAAACCCAAAGATTGAGGGCTCATCCTAGTGCTTTGGTTGTCCCCAGTGCTTGTGAGAACGTCAGGAATTCTCCACATGGGGAAGTTGAATTTTCCTCCTTTCTCACCTTCCCCCAAAGGGATATTGCAAATAGTTTATTATTCACTGTTCAAATCACTCTGGGATTTATGAGGGCATCACTCTGGACAATGTTATTTTTAATAGCAAGGAATTGGAAGCAACAGAAATGTTCAACATTAAGGTGTTTGAAATTGGTCATTTCTATGTAAACATAAAGCAACTATGGCCAAATTAGGTAAGAGTGTTTAAATATATCAGAAAATATTCAAAATATCCTGTTAAGTGAAAGGTATTCAAGAATGCAATGTACATGGTCACATCATATATATGCCTATTTTATGTAATCAGTAAAGCAAGTAAAATATTTATTATTTACAAGAGTATATGTAGCTTTGTAAAATATAAACAATTTGAAAACATTTATACTATTTTACTACTCAAATATATGCTTCTTGAATTCAAAGATGCTTGCTTTGTTCATTTTAAAATTGCCAGACTCGGTATAATGCTCAGTGCACAGAAAGTTCTCCATAAATACTGGATGAGTGGATCAATCAATCAGAGATAAAATAGGATTCTCAATTCTCTTAGCTTTGAATTGTGCGTAAGTTTAGCATTTCTTGGTAAAGGCACAACCACCTTACAAAACATTTCAACCTTCTAGTAAAAACAAAGAATGAAAGAAACAAAACAACTATGGGTCTCAAAATTGCATATATTTGAAGTTTCATATTGTTAAAAATGCAAAAGAAAATGTATTTCATACAAGGGAAGTTACAGTTCAAGAGAGGAAAAAAATACACCTTCGTCAAATATGAATACAAACAGTTCAACTATATTGAACTCACACTTAGGATTTTGCCTTTTTAGCTGCCTTCTACTAAAATAAATATTTCTAATTTGTCCATATTTGCATGACTTTATATTACAATTTGAAAAATATGTATATCTCTAAATATGAAGTTATGAATTTGTTTAAAATGAGTATTGTGTAATGAAATAAACTTGCTGAAGCAATACACACATTTTTCTGATATATTTAAAAGAAAAATGTGAATAGTCCACATCATTCCACTGGAATAACATAAATAACAAAATCATTATAATGTCACGTATACAATCTGAATAAACTAAATTTTGTTCTTGGGTTTCCCTTCAAGAAAGTTTTAAAATAATATTTTACTTTTTATAACAACTTCCATTCAAAGGCAACTAGTGCAATTGGCTGCTAAATTAATCTATTACCTGTGTAATCATATATACTATCTTCAAGGACAAAACAAAATGTTAATATAATTGCTGAAAATAACTTGCTTTAGTTAAGTGTGAATTATTATTCTGGCTTTTTAACCTACAGTATCTGACCTCTGACTTCTTTATGAAAACCAAACCTCTCAGCTGCAAGCACAGTATATTCACCATGATCATATAATTTAATTTTAAAAGTGTTGTGTAATAAGGAAAGGCCCTAGAGAGGAAACTCACACAGTATTTCAAGTTATTTCAGAAGACTTATGTGTCATCAAAGGGAGAAAAGAAGGAACAAAAGATAATTCTTTACTAGTAGTATCAGTAAATTACTATAGTAAAAAGTAGAACATCTTTTGGTTAGTAATTCATATTCCGTCACCAAAGGGATTTCCAAGAAAGGAGGACAGCAATTATTTCAAAACAGGATTTCCTTTTCAAAGTTTTCTATCCTTTGACAAAAGTCCATGAGCAAGGAGGAAAAGTAATAGATGGAGCAGAGTTTCTATTGTGTCACTGTGCCCTAATTTTTATCCCTGCACACCTGATTTTTAAAATCTTTTATTTTTACCCTCCACAGCCTAGCAAGTCCAATTACTCTTGAATTTAAGATCTAAATTCTTACTAGGAAGAATGCCTTCAAATAAAAGACCTGTAGATCTACATAAGCAACAACCACAAAAAATGCCTGCAATCACAGGACCTACATTCTACCATTAAAAAAAAAATTAAAAAATTGTTGCATGTGTGAAGTATGATAGGAGAATATGTGGTAGAAAAAGGAAGGTGAAGATTACCATAGGAGGAGTTGACATTTAAATGAGGAAGACATGGTTGACCTCAGTGATAGCTGACATGTGGATGAAAAAGTGAGGTTAAGGAATATTCCAGGATCTAGGAACAGCCAATGCAAAGATTCTGAGGAATAAATGTGTATGTTCTAGGCACAGCAAAGAAAGCCAGTGTAGCTAGAGCTACGTAAGTGAAGAGAAGAGTATTAGTATATGGGGTCAAAATTGTAAGAATGTCCAGACTGTCAGGGGTCTTCTCATTAGTAATGACAGGATGCAGGTAAATAACTGAAAATGTTATTCTATATCTATATAATGTTGAGAGACAGTCTTTTCACATCTCTCAAATTGCTGCACATCTTGTAGGTGGAGGCGCTGATTCTTTCTTAGAGTGTTTGCCTTAGAAAATAGATGCAATGTCTCCTTCTGAAGCATATAGATATATACACACATAGATGGCAATGAGATAACAAAAAGAAAGCTGATTTTGTATTGTTTTTTAGACAGAATAAATTTTCAGCCAAAAATATAAAATAAATAAAAAGCATTGTAAGAAATGAAGGAGATTATAAATGTATGATAAAATGAACAATTCACTAGGAAGATACAGCAATCATGTATACACTTTAAATAGATTGTGAATTTCTTAGGAAAGAATATGTTTTCATTATTAAATGAAAATAAAGTCGCTGCATATCAAAATGTGTGCTACAGGGTGGTGCAATGGTGACTCAGTGGCAGAATTCTCGCCTGTCATGCTGGAGACCTGGGTTCAGTTCCCGGACCCTGCCCATGTGGGGGAAAAAAAAATGTTCTACAAATGAATGAATGGATGTAAGTAAAGAAAATATGAGGGTTTTTTTGTTATTAGTTATTAATGTTGTCAAGTATTCAAAGGAAAACTTAAAGAAACAACAGCATCATATACCCAAATAAGGTCAAAGGAATAAGAAAATAACATTAGGAAAAGAAACAAATGTTTGTAGAAGAAAATAGCAATTGAGATGAGCAAAAACTCAAAAGGTGGTTTTTGGCAAGAGACTAAAGTCAATAAATTCTAACAAAACTCATGAAGCAAAAGACAGGCTAAAATTTATAGTAAAAGGGGTAAGACAGAATGCAATGAAAATGACAAAAAAAGCAAATTCCTCCATGCCAGAGGACCTGGGTTTGATTCCCGGTGCCTGCCCATGCAAAAAAAAAGCAAACTCCTTTAACTTTCTACATAAAGAAAATAAATTTATGTATGTTGTTTTCTGCTATCTTCCATCATCTAAAATGGTGTCTGGCATGTAGAAGTCACTCAAAATTATTTATTGAATGGCTAATTGAATGTTTGTTTGTTTGTTTTTCTTCAGGCAATGCAGAGAATCTGCTTTCTTTTTTTGACCCCCCTTCTCAATTCCACTGGATTTGTTGCCAGGGATATCATGTTTTGCCTGAGAAATTATGGTCAATCTTTTTCTGGTGTATCTTTTCTGATACTTGATTATGTCTCATTGGAATGAGTCTGCATTTCTCCCTTAAGGAACTTTTAAAATTAGTTTTTCATTCATTAGAACAGTAGTTCCCAAAGTATGATGTCCAGACCAATCAGAAACTTGAGAAATGCAAATTCTCAGGGCTATCCTGGTCTTATAGAATCAGAAACACTAAGGTGGGTCCCAGCAGTCTTCATTTTAACAAACCTCTAGGTGGGTCTGATGCTGTTTCATCTCTTATGTTTGAGAACTGCTGCAATGGTTCTCAATGGTGGAAACAATCCATGGTAGCATAGGAAAAAACATAAGCTTTTGAACCAGATAATCTTGAGTTTGACTCACTGATCTAGAGGTTATACGACTTTTGGAACTTAATATAGGAGGGTCTCTGCTCCCTTATCTGCAAATGGGTATAATAATACAAAACACCCAGAGAAGCTTCAAGAATTCAAAGCAATGCAGGTAAAATGCATAGTTCAATACACTATACTTATTCATCTGATAAGCAATGATGGAACTCAAACTATCCACCAAGCTGTTGATTCATGATGGGGTCCTAAATGAGCATTCAAATTCTTGAGTTACCTGGGTTTGGCACTATTTGAACTAAGTGATAACTCTGTCCATGGGAGGTATAGACTTACCTGAGTCTAGGGGAAATCCTAATTCTGAATCCTGCCTCAGTACAGAGGACAGAGAGATGTGCAAAGATTTGGGAGCAGGCTCCAGGTAGCATCACAAAAGCCTGGAGATTACGCATGTAAAGCAGTAGCAGAAAGAAGGCAGAGAAGAGGGAGAGTGTTCATTGTTGTAGCTGCCGATCCAGGTCCCAACAATGGAGCAGTACAGAGCATCACTAAGACCCCAGACACTGGAAACCTAGGGAAGAACTGGCTACAGGATCAGTTCAGAGAGGATTTACCTACTGCAGACCTTTAGTCCTGTCTATCTACTCATTATTGCTATAAAACAGAGGTGGCACAGCAGGTTTCCTAGTTGTTCTCTATTCAGGGAAATTTTTTTTTTCTTTTTCCTAAAAACTAGTGAGGACCTAAGTTAGCAAAGGTGCCTGTGATCTGTAATTTAGGTGATTGTCTACTTTATACCTCCCCCTATGTTTCTTTAATATTTCAGTTGATCTACTTAACCTGAAATGGACATTCATACCCATTGCAGATTCTGGTTTGAATCTGGCTTCATGGCAGTTTAATAAGTCAGTGGTTCCTGGTTTAATCTCTTTGTTAAAACAAAGTTAATAACCTAGTCCTTAGATTTTTACTCCAATGGTTTGAGTTTTCCTACTTCCCACTTCCTTTAAACTAGTTTATTGCCCTATTGCCCAGGTACCTTAATTCTTAAGCAGATTTTCTTTCTTTTGCATCTTTCTTGAGATATGAGTTTTCTATCTTTGACTTTAGTCCACTGGTTTCAACTTCCCCTGAAGATTTGTCAATGTCTAGGGATATTTTTGTTTTTCAGAATGTGAATGCCACCAACATCTTAGTGAGTAAATGCCAAGGATTTTTTTCAACATCCTGCAATGCAGTGAACAATCACTACCAACAAATAATTTCCTGGCCTAAATTGTTGTCAGCACTGAGGTAGCACTGGTTAAGAAAGTTTGTCTTAGTCATATCATGTGTTAATTTCCTATCCCCAAACTCAACCTTCCCAGCTCTGATAGATACCCCCATGCCTACTAGACACTAACTACTGGTCTACTATGATGCTGAATTTTTTTTTCTGTCATTTTAACTCCCACTGGATGAGAACCTGTAACAGAAAAATGGACCTGCCAAATGGTGCACTGGCTTTTAAACCTTTCAACCTGGAAGAGACCCTGTATGGGGGTCCACATGGTCACACCCCCAAGGTTTGATGACTTGCTAGGGGGATTCAGAGGACTCAACATATAATCATGTCTATTACACATTTATTACAGCAAAAAGACATGAAGCAATATCAGCATAGGGAAAAGAGGAAGGGTACAAAGTCCCAAGGAAACCTAGTGCAAACTTCTATGAGTCCTCTCCCAGTGAAGACACAGAGGACCTGCTTAATTAATCCATTGATAACTTTGTGACAATGCATGTGAAGTGTTGTCTACCAGAGAATCTCCTTAGAGACGCAGCACCCAAAGTTTTTACAGAAGACTCATTTAGGCACTCTATGTCTAGCAAGAGTTTTCCCAGAGGGAGAAAAAGTGTTCAGCATCAACCATATTGTTTGCATAATCAGTTTAGACACAGTAAGCAAATCTTATCGTTTAGGGAAAGTTTAACATCAGCGTAGGGATCTATTTCCCAGTCGTATTCTTAGCAACCAGCCAATGGTCAACATTGCAAGCAGCCTTTCTAAGGACAACAGTCTCAGTCCTGCTACGTTAATTTTATTCTGCACAAAAACCTATTGCTTCCAGGCCCATTTAATTGTCTGAAGAAAGTAACATGACATCTCCTGACTTCACTGGGACCTTGTGCCTAGAAAGAGTTGATAGAAAACACCAAAGCTCACTATGATATTAGTTTATTATTTAGCATGAGATAAAAATAAAATATAATAACTGAGCATGATTCCATTTTGGTCAGCATCAAGATCTGTTAGCCATACATAATAAATACACACAATATTGGCTTCACAACTAAACCAACACGTTTCTATAATCTCCAAGTTTTTCATATTTCCTCACCTGATTTTTAAATATTTTCGTTTTGATTTCTCTGCACTATCCACCCCTCAATATTTCATCAGGATTAAATTATCTCTGGGAACACTAATTTTTTTCCTACCCATCATTATTTTTTTTTTCTTGAGAAATCAGAGATAAATGCCATCTGGACATAGAATTTTATCATCAGATGTTTTAATTTCTTGATCATCTGTTCTGGCAAGATACAGTTTCCTTCAGTGTTTATTTTTCCTGCCTTCAGAACTGTTTGATTGTTTTTGGCATCTGTTCCTCCGCCTCCCTCTGTTAACACAGAAACAAGCAAAGCTTTGGGGTTTTGGCAATGCTTCCATCTGCTACAAATCCATCACCATGCCACATTTTGTTGCTATGGTCTTTGTGAAACAGCAACAAAGGGCAGTGCACTGACTGGGGCTGAACTTACTTACTTCCAGAAAGTAAGATTAATATTTTCTTGTCAAACCAAATAGCACCAAACTGTGTCAGGGGAAAGAGTTGCATTGCTTGACCTCTGGAACCTGTTTTGACAGACTCTTTCTTCAAGAAGAAAGTTTCAGAAATTAAAAATATGCTATGATATTTGCAATCCAGTTCATCTCTAAGTAGGTTTATATTTAAAGTTTCTCAGACTTCCTTCAGTTTCAATCTTGATTTCCACTTAGACATACGCAGCGCTTATTCTGTATTGAGCTTCATTTCATTAAACATTCTTGTCATTTTACACTCCATCCATTTTACCTCTCTCATGTTTGTTAAAATCAACCTTTAGACTTTCAGCACTTTTTAATTTGGGCACCTACCATGTCCACTCCATCATTTTTCTACTATTACATAAAAAGATTACAAACATAACCTATGTGATTTCTTTAGTTTCATTTATTTTATTATACTTTCCATTTATTCTTGTGCCTTTCCCCCTGCACTCCCACTGCATTATTTGATTTTCTATTTTTCATCAGGTGAAAATATGACCCTTTTATTTTTCAATCAACAAAAAGTAATCAATACTTATAATCATGCCTAAGAGTTATCCTCAGAGAACCTCTTTTTGCTGTTCAGATGTGGCTTCCCTCTCTCAGCCAACTTTGCAGAACTAACTCACTGCCCTCTCCCCTAGTGGGACATGACTCCCAGGAATGAGACTGGCCCTGGCATTGTGGGATTGAGAAAGTTTTCTTGACCAAAAGAGGGAAAAGAAATGAAACAAAATAAACCTTCAGCAGCTGAAACTAGAATTGAGACGTCATTGGAGATTATTCTTATGCATTGCAAAGATGTTCCTTTTTAGTTTCTAATGTATTAAAATAGCTAGTAAGAAAGACTTGTAACTGTTGAACTGTAATCCAGTAGAGTAGATTCTTGACGATGATTGTATAACTATACGACTTTTAAGGTTTGATCATGTGGTTATGAAAACCTTGTGATTGAACCTTCCTTTGTTATAGCATATGGGCAGATGAGTAAGAAAATAAAAACAGAAATAAATAAATAATATATGGGGTAAGAGGTAAGGAATGTTTTGAGTGTTCTTTGTTATTTTCATATTTATATTTATTTTTTCTTGAGTAATGAATTTGTTCTAAAATTCGTTGTGATGATGACTGTATAAAAATGTGATGGTACTGTGAGCAACTCATTGTATATTTTGGATGGGTTATTTGGTGTGTGAATATATCTCAATAAAATTGAATTTAAACAATAAAATTTAAAAAAGGAATCAATGTTTCTTGTTATGGTGGGCGTGTGTGTGTGTGTGCATGTGTATGCGTGTGTGTGAATGAGTTAATGTGTGCATGTATTTAAGAAAAACTATGTGTGTGCACATGCACATATATACACTTTTGAATGTGCTTATCTTCTATATAATATTATAGTGCATATGTTTGTGTATACTTCTATAGAGTATACTTTTTTTTTTTTTTTTTTTTTTTGCATGGGCAAGCACTGGGAATCCAACCTGGGTCTCTGACATGGCAGATGAGAACTCTGCCTGCTGAGCCACCGTGGCCTGCCCCGATAGAGAATACATTTTATATCTAGTAATACACAAAGCAAAGAGTGTATCAAGACATTATTTCCAGGAAAAAGGGTAACAACTAGCATGCAAGATGACCTATAAATGAACAGCAAATGTATACTATGCATGTATGCTATGTTATGCCTCTCATAGACATCAGTAAAGCTCAAAACTATGGCAACATATATATTTTTATATGTATTTTCAATTGTATACTGGAGAAATACTTTAGATTCCAACATTAACCTCATCCAGTCGTTCAAATTGTTCATTGTAAGGACTTTTTACACTGTACAAAGTCCCCTCATGGCTCAGTCCATTCCTCCCTTCGTCACTTTGCCAAAACACTGTATGTCAGAGAGAATACTGTCTCCAGTTCCACTATGTACCAGGCACTAACCTGCTGGTAATTATGTGTTCCCTTCCACGATTAAGATTAAACCTTTTTGGATTGAACTAAAAGTTCACTGACTTCCTACATATATTGAGTTTGAATATAAGGTCTACATAACACATATTCCTAATTTCTACCTGCAAAATTTATTTAACAGTGAATGCATTTGATATCATAATAAGCTCTTTTACTGGAGCTATAATGTAAACACAGCATTATTCATTTTTTGCTATAATGAAATATGTATAGTTAGAGCTATTTTGCTTTCAATTGAAATCTGGAATATCCTAAAAAAATGGAAATGAAGTTTTTAATCTAAAGTTGCCAGGGGTGTTACTAAGGGAATAAGCAGTTGGCTAAAAGAGTTCAAAATAGAAAGCAATTTTAAATCAAATACCCATACAGAAATATAGTTTCTTGGGAAGAAATATTGAGCAAGAATAAAAAGATAGCATGAAGCAGGAAAAACTTTTATAACTCAAAGAAGCCTGGATAGTAAGACTTTATATTACCAAATAGTGATTTTTTCTCATTTCCCTGAGAATAAAGGGAAAAAAGAAATTTGAGAGCAAGAAATTGAGAAAGGAGGAAAAGCATGGTAAAGCAAAGTCTATTGTGACAGAGAACAATAGCCAGGGAGAGGACTTTGACGCTAAAAGCATATCTAGTAAAATTTAATAGTAGGGAAGATAGTTGAGCCTGAGGTTGATTGGGAAAATGAAAAGCAAATGAGTAAGACAGATAAAGAATTCCTTTCAAAGAGAAATACCTAGTGGATATTATTGAAGGCTTCATTTTGAAGACTTCTCTACTTGTTGAGGGAAAAATTATCCATCTAAAAAGGCTTGAAGAAATGCATATATGTACATGTGCATATACATAAATTTATGCATATATAAACACACACATAATACATACAATATAATATACATATATAATTCATATATAAAATTGAGAGATAGCTATCATTTATTAACTCAAGTGGAGAACCAATATCTAGTAAAGAAAAAGGTCTGCTATTCCTACTGTGTGATCCTGTCAAAAAAAAAGGAAGAAAACTAGAAGGTCAGGAGATGAATCTGCAGAGGTTAAAGTGCTGCAATGACAGCTTTGTCTGGGACACAGATAAAGAAGAGAAAATGAATAGATCAAAGAAGTATGTATATATAATTCAATATCAATATCTCAGCATTTAATTAATGATAACAAACTGTTACATTATTATCAGAACTGTGTAAAATATTTTTTTAAACTTTTTATTAATTAAAAAACTTAACAAAAGAACATTAATATATCATTCCATTCTACATATACAATCAGTAATTCTTAATATTATCATATAGTTGCATATTCATCATTTTTTAGAACATTTGCATCGATTTAGAGAAAGAAATAAAAAGACATCAGAAAAAGAAATAAAACAATAATAGAGAAA